>CM035785.1:9292355-9517355 GCA_020466265.1 Siphamia tubifer | reverse complement strand
CTGCAGTTTCATTTTATAAATAATGAACCATAAACCATCAATGAACCCTTACGTTACATTATTATTACTATTATATCACTATCATCATCATTAGTATTGTTATTGTTGCAGCCAAATAATTGAAATATTCAAGGAAGAAAAACATAAACAATCGTCCCAGAAGATTTTTACCTGTGGCATATGTGATGAAGCTTATTTGCTGTTTAAATAAGTCTGCTGCCCTTTACAGCCCAAATTTACAGCCCTAAAAGGAGGTCATTTCCAGGAAATTACCTCCTTGTTTTTCAGGTAATAAAAAAAAAAAACCCAATAAGTAAACCTGGGACTCATCATTTCAATAACTACAGATTAATTTCAAACAATTACCATTTTATTATACTTGAAATGGAATCTGTTTACATCACTTATCACCTAAAAACTGCAGAGTAATTGCACTGGAATCAGCATGAAAATTACATGGAAACTGCCTGTGATAAGTGGAAACAAAGGCAATATTACCATGAAATGACATTAAAATGACCATATAATTATATACACTCATGTTCCCGTCAACAAAGTAAAGAGTACAAATATTTCAGAGTAAACTATAAAACTATCATGAAATCTTCCCCATCTAGAAATTCCACAGATGAGTTTCAAATTTTGATAAATGTGTTATACTTTGCTTTGATTGCATATGTATGTTTTTCTAATGCATTAGTAGTAGTAGTAGCTCCTCAATCCAAGGTCATTTACTTGGTCTATGAATTGACTTCCATGATTTAACTTCAAGAATACGGAATATGACCATTCTGTTTTTGCTATTACTCAGTGTACTGTTTGCTGGTGCAAAACTATTACAGTAAAACACAGTTTTAAAATACAGATGAAACACAGTTAAAATGCAATAAACCTATTGTGCAGAGTTGACAGAGCTGCACAGGTTCTACAGGGTTGTTATTCCTCCTCTGTAATGATCTGATATCATTCCAGCTCCACACAAACTGGATTAAAATCATATGAGGAGTTAATATGTGAGGTGATTAAAAATGTCTTTTTGGAATAATATGTCCCAATTTTGTTCAATTTTATGTCCCAACAGGTCAAATGGATTAATTATGAGAGCAGATTGTTTAGCTAATTCATAAAACATTACGAGCATCACAGCAGGGAACAATAAAAAGTATAGGCATAAAAGAGAGGAAAAAGACAACCAACTAAATTAAGCTTAAAAGAGTGCAGATCTGAACTGTTGAATAAAAACCATTTAAATGCACCTGAGAACAGTTTGACCTGTCAGCACGTTATTATGCAACCCAATAAACACAACTTTGAATTTTACACACTGAGCCTTTAATGCATTATAAGATTATTGTTTAGAGTTAGTTTTATTTTGAGTACATAATATCATCAGATAAAAAAAGAACCATACTACATACATATTTTGGGCATTTGAAAAGGAATGGGAAGAAGTGTAATTTATAGGCTCCACCCCCTTTTTACAAACTAATAATTAAATCAATGGTTATGCAGTAAAGTTCGAACTCCTGTGTTTGTCGTGTAACTAAAACAAACAGAAAAGAAATCATAAAATGAATAAAAGCACTGTTTTTGTTTGTACAATGACATAGATGATGATGCAACAACTGAAGTTATTTAGGTTATTGGCAAGAAAATATAGAAAACAAGTAAATATCAACTCTAAAATTAAACTACTATGAACTATTTTTGTTGTTCTTATTTTCACCCTTTCACAGTTAGTGAATAATGTGACATATTTTGGGGGGAGGAGCTTAAAGTGAGTCAAAACATCTCAGAACAAATGAGCATTTTTAACCCTTCTGTTCATTTATCAAGACCAGCAATGGTGTTCCTGGGTCAGTTTAATTATCCATAAAATGTCTGGAACAAAAAAAAAAAATCCTAAAAAGCATTGTTAATATTTCATGACTAATTCCATTACTATCAATATTTAGTGCAGTCGTGTTCCTTATCTCTAATAGGTAATGGTTTAATTAGGATAATTAATTTGGGGTTTTTTTTTTTTTTTTTTAAATACACCATTCAAACTTTTTAAAAATGTTTCATCACTTGATTACTTTTGAAAGACCAAGATATAACATAATATATATCACATTTATAAAGAAAGAAATAGTCTGATATTTCTAAAACTCTTTTACCTCCAGTTTGACTACTGGGTCAAACTGACCTGAACAGTATCTATGTGATAGAAACATGATCACAAATATGTGACATGAACCATTTTTACATTATATGTTGATTACACTCATTAAAACTACCAGAAGAAATTTCATACTGAAAAATTACTTTGAACTATTTTTCTTAGATGCTCAAACTTTAAAGCGGGTCAATGTGACCTGTAACATAACAGGAGCAGTGATACAAAGGTCAATGTATAAATATACCCACAACCGACCGCTTTTTTAACTAACCTGCCCGCAGCTTGGAACGCAATAAATATATTTGAATAGAACGGACCCGACCCGCTTCTTGACCCGCATTTTGTGAACATCAAATAACCTTACTCACAAACCTGCATTTATTTCTGTTAAAATCTGATGTCATTGGGAGTCGACAACTTGTACCGTCCATTTGAATCTGGTTTCCACAGAAAAGTAAACACTGGGAGTCGTTCATCATCTTTAAAAATCTCAGTGAATGTGTCCCAAACCGGAACTTCCACTCTCTTAACTTGACTTTCTCTCTTGCTCCCTCCATACCGTAGGATACTGACGACGTTGTACGACACCTGCACAGACATTCAAATAATAAAGTGTATTTACCAGGTTATTTTAATGTTTATCTCAAACAACAAACCAGACCGACCGACCGCAAACCGAATATCATTAAAAATATTTTGTAATAACCTGTAACTCCTACTGTCACTTCAGGTCAGCCCACGCATCACTGAACAGGAAGGTTAATGAAGTGTTTTTTCCAAGAGTGGAAATGTTATTTTAAAAAGCTTAGTCTATAGCTAATGGGATGACACCCATATATATATGTAATTTGTTTATTATCACAAATATGTTTTTATTGCAACTGAAATATATATAAATTGGGGACATAGGAAAAATAAGTGTATGTTTAAAAAGGAAATTAGAAAAAGGAAAAAAAAAAAAGTAAGAAATAGAAAGGGAAAAGAAGAAGAAGGAAGGGAAGAAAAAAAAAGAAAACAAACAAAACTCTATTTGTTACCTACTTTCCTATCTGCTCATTTGGGGGTTTTTT
Source organism: Siphamia tubifer (assembly GCA_020466265.1). NCBI lineage: Eukaryota > Metazoa > Chordata > Actinopteri > Kurtiformes > Apogonidae > Siphamia > Siphamia tubifer. Next base: position 9,514,124 of record CM035785.1, on the reverse strand, counting down.
TGTTTTTTGTATATATGTATATGTTTAGTACTTCAGTTATTTATTATTGGTATTGTTATTATTGTTATTGTTATTGTTATTATTTCTATTATTATCATCATTTTTGTACTATGCACTATATTCCTATAAGATGAATTCAGGTTATTGGGGAAGTGAAGAAGGGGTAGGATTATTATTATTATTATTATTATTATTATTATTATTATTATTATTATTATTATTATTATTATTATTATTATTATTATTATTATTATTATTATTATTATTATTATTGTTGTATTGATTATTCTTGCACTTTGCACATGTTTCGAAATAAATCATTCAAATCAAATCAAAGGTGATTAAGAGTTAATTGAATATATTCTGCATGCATTTTTTGAGTTGATCCCCTTTCAAAAGACTTTAAACTATAATAAAAGTTTTTTTTGATCACAGATGTTTTATTCATTTTAAATGAGATATTTGACATTTATATCCTGGGGACACAGAAGTTACCAATATCCAGGAATGACCCAAATGTACCTTTAATTGTAGCAAGCATTTAAATGAACAAGAAATTGGAGAAAACAGGGGTTGGTCTAATAATTATATCTAAGCTAAATGTTAGCTTCACATCAACATTAAACACTGTTGGATGATTCTTTTACTTTGGAGTAAGAGCAGAAGAATTTAAATAAAATTTTTCTCAGATTTCAGCTGCACTTTTAATGATAATTATTATGACTTTTTATATGTTTAATCATTTTAACTGTTGGTTGTAGCTTCATCAGGCTGAGCTGAACATCTGAACATAATTTTGTGGAGGTATGTTGGGTCTGTGTGAGTCACTGACGTGGATAAGTCACACTGAGTGGAGTTGTGTGTCAACCCTGACTGCACCACCTATAAAATATGTGTCTGAAAACCAACAAAATGATCCCCAACCAGTCTAAACTTTGTACCACTGGTGGAACTATTTATGACCTTCACAATCCAAACGAATCCAACACTGTTAGTAAAGTAATCACATGACCCTCTGAGGCACTGCTTCACTGTTTACTTTGGAAATCACACCAGCAAGTACATTTTCCCATTAAATTAACTGTAGTCTGGGTCAAAGGTCATTTATTGTAATGTTTCCTTAACTTTGTTTTTGGGGTCAACTTAATAAAAAATGCTAAATTATTATAACTATAGTAGATGTAACTCTGTGTTATAAGTGGAAATTTAAACACAAAACAAATAAATAATAATAATAATAATAATAATAATAATGTGTGTTATTGAAAACACAAGCATGTTTTAAACAACTGGAAGATTATGAGGAGAAAGAAGGAGAAGAGGAAGAAGATGAAAGAGGAGGAGAAAAAGAAGGGGAAGGAGCAGAAAAGGAAGAAAGAGGAGAAGAAGGTGAAAGAGGAGGAGGATGACAAAAGGAAGGCAGAGAAGAAGGAAAAGGAGGAGCAGAAGGAGGAGAAGAAGCAGAAGAGGAAAGATAGAGGAGTAGAAGAGCAAGAAAGAGGAGAAGAAGAAAGAGAATAAAATGAATGTGTAAGGAGGAGGAGGAGAAGAAAAGGAAGAAGGAAAAGAAGCAGAACAGTTAGAACAGAAAAAAGAGAGGAGGAGAAGTAGAAGGAGAGGAAGAAGAAGGAAGAGGAGCAGGTGGAGGAGGAGGAGAATATAAGATGAAGAGGGAGGAGGAGAAAATGAAAATAAAGAAGAAGGGAGAGAAGTAAAAGAGGAGGAGAAAAGAATGAATGGAAGAAGTAGAAGAAAAGAAGAAGAACAGGTACGAGAAGAGAAAAAAGAGAGGAGAAGAAGTAGAAGAGGAAGAAAGGAGGAGGAGGAGGAGGGAGAGAGTGAATACATGTGAGCCCATTAAATCAAATTAATTTGTCTGTGCTTGAAAAGAAAGAAGAAAAACTTGATGTTTTTTTTCATGCCTGAAGAAGAATAAAAACAGTCCTGAAACAAATGTGAACTAAGGTTGTCATAGTTCATGTATGAAAAGACTAATATAGAAAAGGAAGTGTCAGCGCTGACACACTTCACTGCTCACAGTAGGAATCTAACACTGGAATAATATTAAACAACAGGCAATTAATGAACAGAGGTGGGAAGTAACTAAGTAGAAATACTTCATTACTGTACTAGTATAAAATAGTATGAAAAAGAAGTGAAGGGGACATCAGTGGAGGAGACAAATTTTTACTTCATATCATATTTAGGATTTTTATATCAAGATTGTGACTCTTATCTCATATTTATAACTTTTTTTTATCTTAATTGTGTCATTTTATCTCATATTTATGACTTTTTTTAAATCTCATAGTGACTTTTTTATGTTGATTGTGACTATTTTTTTTTCCGTTTTCCTAATTTTCCTGCCCACACCCACAATTTTTCAAATTTACCAGTTGTGATGGTACAGGAAAAATCAGTGGAGAGAAATTGTGAATTTCTATGTTTTAATTATATCTTATTTTATTTATCTCATCAGTTCGGTTCTTCATTTTATCATTATGCATTTTTTTTCTCATAATTATGACTTTTTTTTTTAATCTCAAACATGTCTTTTTATCTCATAAGTTTGACTCTTTATCTTAATTTTTTTTATCTCATATTTATGACTTTTTTGTATCTCATAATGATGACTTTATTATGACTTTTTTTTTCATTTATCCTAAATTTCCTGCGCATACTCATAAAACTCAGTACCGTGACCTGATCAAACACAATATCTACATAGTAACTCACTTTTAACGGCTTTATTTTTAGATACTTTTGAAACTTTTTCCAATTTTTCCTGGTTAAATAAGTATTGTTTCATCTATGGCAAAACAAATGCAGTTTTACTTTTTACTTTATTACAATTGAGAAGTACTTTTTTTTTTAAACTCTCATTTAAGTAAAGGAGTTAAATCAGTATTTCTACTATATTTTTTTTTTTCAAACAAGTAGCTGTACTTCTTTTTCCACCGCTGTATGAATCATACATTAAATAGATGAACATGTGTGTAGGCAACAATACACCACATTTGAAATTTTAAAATATACTGCAAATATAAATTGTATCTTCATTATTGTAGAGACCCCCCCCCCCCCCAACATTTCATAAATAATTTTTCAAAGGCAGCTGATGTTTCACTCGGGGGAGGGTCTGATGCTCCCCCAGACCCCCCATGGTTCACACCCTGCTTTTATTATTACAGCTGCTTATATCAGACTGATTCTGGGAAAAAGGGTACACATGAGAAAATGTAAAAACTGTACTGAAACCTGCCACTCAGTGTTTGACATTTAGCTAATGTGCAGACAGCTGGTTTTAATCCAAATGAACTTTATGGTCGCAAAAAATGTTATAAGAGCAACATTCCTGAACATGACGTTAATGCACGTGTGTACTGAACAACACAGAAGATGGCATCGCCCTGCACGCAGTAAAATCACTAGTGTTAATATGACACTTACAGAGTTCATTTTAACACTCCCTCAGTGAACGTATCATTCCTATGTAAAATTTACACTGAGCATAAAGTTACATTTCCAGAGTCAACTCTACACTAGTACTACACGGCTAAGACCCGATACGGGTAAAAAAAAAACAAAAAACAAAATAAAGAATAAATAATAAAGACAAATTCTATCAAATTCAAGTTCCATTGAAGGCTTTCTTTCGAGCTCTGTGTTCCTGTCTTTGGTTATAACTTGTAGTTCGGTTTGCATTCACAGCTTCACAAACATTTTCGATGGTTCTTCTCGAAAGTGGTCGGCCCTCTAGAATGTTCCGACAGCTTCCATTCACTTTGAATGGACATTCCCAGTGTTCTGCGGGCAGATTTTTTTGATAACCGCCCACTGCGCCATTAACACCTGCTGCCAATGACAACGAGTTTTGTCACTTCAGAGTCATGGTACCATATCACTCCGTAGGTAGTTCGGCCGCCTTTAAAGTAAATATTCACTACGTTGTAACGGCCATTTTATCCAATCTGTCAGAGTAATAGCAGTAATAAGCTGTAATAACCTGTAGAATAAGCGGGATAATGTATTGCCACATGTGAGTATCAAAAAATATTTCCCTTCGGCCCTGTCGGGAAATTGTTTTCTGATAGTAACGCGTGGGCAGTACGTTATCCCTTACTGTGTTGGCAGTGAGTCCATGTAGCTCTGTGTTTTATGTAGCATTCCAGAGTGGGAATCTTAAACTATCCGCTGTTGAGTTTCCATCTCACAGTTAAAAATGCAAAAATATTGCTGTTACACATGCGCGTTGACAAGATGGCGTTCTATCACGGCACCATCTACGACCTGGCATAAATATCCAATCCAATGCCACACACTCTTTTGTCCCCATATGTTTCCGTATATTCCTTAATGACAGTGCTCGTGTAAATGCGAATAAAAAGATTAAGATGTGACACCTTCCGATCGTCTCCATATACACGTAGCTTCAGTTTGAGCACAGAAGTTAGTGGGCGGGGCTAATTTTAACACTGAAAGGCATCTTGCTCTTATCGGTGTTGAATGTTATATGACACTCACAGTGTAAAATCTCTGTTAACTCCCAATTATTTTCACCAACACTGGAAATAATGGTGTTAGATTTTACTCTGTCAGAATAACTCTGAAAGCATTTTTTTACACTGAGACTTTTACTTTGCAGGAAAAGGAATCAGAAACCAACCGCGGTGTTATCGAATCCAAATGACTTTTATGTATCTTATTAAAACCTCCGAGAAAAACGCAACATTTTTTTTTTTCATAAAAACTGGATTCGCTAAGAAACCTGGCCCCCCCGGTGAGCATTCTCATGGGAAAACTAACACCTCAGTTCTTTATTCCTCCCTCTTTCCCGTCTTCTCCCCCTCTTCCTTCTTCTCCAATAAAGAAGAGGGAGCTGAGGGGCCATAACGGTGGCGAGGCAGGTCTGTTTGATCCCCATGCAGTGCTATCTTCAGTTCGCTCCATTCAGAGCTTGTGGACTGGGATCAGTGGAGTGGACCGCCCGTCTGCCCAAAGGGACAAAAGTCCCCCTGCTAATTGCTGCCACATCAAATGAAGAGGGACATCCCAAATAGGAGCCCTTAGATTGATGGAGAGGGAGAGAGGGAGGGAGGGAAGAAAAGGACAGCGAGGTATTTTTAAAGCTGCTCACTGGTTTCACTCTGATTACTCCACGGCCTTTGTTGAAAATCAGCTGATGAAGCCTGGACGTATTAAAGATGGGATGTGGATCAGTCAGGAGGAATGTTCTGTCTCCACTCAGCACCAAAGGGAAGACAGTATATTTTTTATTAACTCTTTCTAGGACACTTGTTAACTCCACAATAGTAATAAATTCCCACCAAAGTAATAAAAAACGTGATAATAATTTGCAGCTGTTAACGTAATAATCCCAAACATGTAATAATATTCTGACAAATGTAAGAGCAGTTTATTATTATCTGGGGGAAGTTATTACAATTTTGGAAGGTAAAGATTTTTTGCCATGAATATAATCATTTGGTAGGTGACTGTTATTACCTTTGAGATGTTATAACATTTGTGGGATTATTATGTTGAAAGCTGAACATTTTTATTACATTTGCAGGTTATTATGTTTGTAGGAGTTAAAAACATACTCTGATGAAATACCACTAAGTAAGTAACAGTATTTGGTAATGTTCAACTTCTCACTCAGTTTGAGTGGGCGGAGTCATTATCTTTTAACACTGAAAGGTATTTGAATGTCATCGGTGTTGAATTAACTCTGACAGTTTACTTTAATACTGAATATATGACACTGACATTGTAAAAGCTCTGTTAACTCCTAATTATTTTCACCAACACTGGACATTATTGTGTTAAATTTACCTGTTGGAATAACTCTGAAAGAATTAAAATATTTTACCACTGCATTTTTTTACACTCACAAATTTGCTGGACACTGTGTTTGTCCAAGACGCTGAGGGAGACCCTGTTCGTCACAAATTGACGCGATGGGGTCCTGACTAAGCATCCGTTTTTTGACGCGTTGGGAGTGAGAATGACACTATCCACTACACCACCCTGTTGCCTAGGAAACGTATATATATATATATATATATATATATATATATATATAATGTATAGGGATCTTCTTAATAGATAGAATTTTAGATTGGATGGACTTTTTTTAAAGAATGTATTTATTTTAAACTCTTTCAGGTTCTATTTTATTTTAGTAGAGTTACTAAATTTTTTAATTTTATTTTATGAATCACTGCATATTTTCAGGAACTACGAGTATGTGTGGAATATGAATGGAAATTAATTTATTCTGTAGTATTTATTGTTGTTTAACTTTTTTAAGGTTTGCACTTTTTACCATGTGCTTTAAGATTTAATTGTGGTTATTTGCAATGAAATTAAAATTAATCTAATTTAATCTAATCTAATCCAGTGGTGTAGTGGTCCTTGGAGAAGTGGACATACTCTAATTTTTAACTTGAAGAACATAATTTTTGTAGCGGTGTTATACAAGACTATTTAGTTTCCTCAAAAATCCATCAGTAGTATTTGCTCACTATTGTAAAAATTATTAAGATGTCAGATTACGAATAAATACATCAGCAAACAGACAAAGGAAATGAGAAACAATGGAAATTAATCCAGGGAGAAAAAAATAAATTACTTTTAATCATATTAATCAATTCATTCATTTATTTAAGTGTTGATGTAGTACAATTGTTTTTACTTAAAGTATCTGTCTAAATAATAAATAAATAAATGATATGGAAATAAATAAATCAAGCATTTTTTATATTTCTGGATTTATTTTTTAACATGGGAGGGTTGGTCCTCCGTATATATCAGGGGAATTTCAAAGTGGGTGTACCCAATACTGACTGGAAAATAAGTAGTATTTACAAAATTAAACAAAATTAAATTTAATTTGAATTATGATAATTAGTTAATCTGAGTTGTTCAGTATTATGATGAAATGCAATAAGTGGAATCAGCTTCATCTTTAAGATGCTATTGACCCATTGACAGCTAATGTTTATACAGTTAAGTCCACACATCCAGTAGAATCCAGATGTTTCGAGGTAGATTAAGTGATTTGATGAAGTCGCAGTTATAATAAAAATGTCATAACATGAATGAGATTGTAATGGTGAGTCTGTATTTATCCTTTTGTTTTAAATCCTGAGGTTTTTGTTTTTATTTGGGGAGGGGGCATTTGGAGGAGAGACGTTCCCAGATTAGTTCTGCCCGTGCGACTGCCTGCTATGTTATTGGGAAGCAGACAGTATCTGACTGACTGACTGACTGCCTGTTTGACTGACTGCCCCCTCATTGTCCTCCAGCAGCGAGGAGGATCAGTGGACCAGGACTTGGACACAAAAGGCTTGGAGCCACAGCTCTGTGTGTGTCGCTGTATGTGTGTAGCTGTCACGGCCCAGTGATATAAGTGTCTTTTGGGGGCCCGTCCAGGTCGTCCTTCCATCACACAGGGACAGAAAGAGAGAAAAAGCTGTCACTTCAGAGAGTCTTTTCAGAAACCTGCATCACTTTAAACCAAACAAGCCCTGAAAGTCACAGTCCATATAGTCCTCCCAGCAGTCAAGTGGCCGCTGGTCAGCTCCTGCATCGAATGATTGCCCCCCCACCACCACCACCACCACCTCCCACCCTCACCCCGAAGTCTTCTACTCCTACTCCTGCCCCCCCACACACACACCCACCCTCCCTTTTCTCAACCCGATGCATTCCTCTTTTCCAATTGTGTTGTCTTTGTGTCACAGCGTGGCTTTGTTGGAGCAGTGGACGGTCTGTCGAGGCCGGCGGTGCGGTTTCAAAGTAAAGTATTGATGTGCAGACTCCGCACGATGTTGGATCTTGTTGTCAGAGGTCACAACCCATTGCTGTTCCGGTGCGGCCTGAACTGAGGCAGGTGGGTCACGCTAGGGCCTTTGAAAGCAACAAGACAAACACAACGTTAGGACGTGGGCTCATCCATCAAACCCACTTTAAGACCGTATCAGCCAAGCATGCAGCGCTGTCGCTCACAGGTAAGTAAGCTGTTGAGGAAGCCGGAAGCTGGACGACAGGATGACCTGCTGTAAATCAGGCTGGTTTTCCATAAACTCAGTCACCTCAAGACAACGGTCGGGAATGATTTCAGTTTGGGATGTCACAGGTTGACCTTCTCTACAGAACCACTGGGTCCAGGTTCACAGGTTGACCTTCTCTACAGAACCATTGGGTCCAGGTTCACAGGTTGACCTTCTCTACAGAACCACTGGGTCCAGATTCACAGGTTGACCTTATCTACAGAACCATTGGGTCCAGATTCACAGGTTGACCTTATCCACAGAACCATTGGGTCCAGGTTCACAGGTTGACCTTATCTAGAGAACCATTGGGTCCAGGTTCACAGGTTGACATTATCTACAGAACCACTGGGTCCAGATTCACAGGTTGACCTTATCTACAGAAACATTGGGTCCAGGTTCACAGGTTGACATTATCTACAGAACCACTGGGTCCAGATTCACAGGTTGACCTTATCTACAGAACCATTGGGTCCAGGTTCACAGGTTGACCTTATCTACAGAACCACTGGGTCCAGATTCACAGGTTGACCTTATCCACAGAACCATTGGGTCCAGGTTCACAGGTTGACATTATCTACAGAACCACTGGGTCCAGGTTCACAGGTTGACCTTATCTACAGAACCACTGGGTCCAGATTCACAGGTTGACCTTATCCACAGAACCATTGGGTCCAGGTTCACAGGTTGACCTTATCTACAGAACCACTGGGTCCAGGTTCACAGGTTGACCTTATCTACAGAACCATTGGGTCCAGATTCACAGGTGGACCTTATCTAGAGAACCATTGGGTCCAGGTTCACAGGTTGACCTTATCTACAGAACCACTGGGTCCAGGTTCACAGGTTGACCTTCTCTACAGAACCATTGGGTCTAGATTCACAGGTTGACCTTATCTACAGAACCACTGGGTCCAGATTCACAGGTTGACCTTATCTACAGAACCACTGGGTCCAGGTTCACAGGTTGACCTTCTCTACAGTACCACTGGGTCCAGGTTCACAGGTTGACCTTCTCTACAGAACCATTGGGTCTAGATTCACAGGTTGACCTTATCTACAGAACCACTGGGTCCAGATTCACAGGTGGACCTTCTCTACAGAACCATTGGGTCTAGATTCACAGGTTGACCTTATCTAAAGAACCACTGGGTCCAGGTTCACAGGTTGACCTTATCTAAAGAACCACTGGGTCCAGGTTCACAGGTTGACCTTCTCTACAGAACCACTGGGTCCAGGTTCACAGGTTGACCTTCTCTATAGAACCACTGGGTCCAGGTTCACAGGTTGACCTTATCTACAGAACCACTGGGTCCAGGGTCACAGGTTGACCTTCTCTACAGAACCACTGGGTCCAGGTTCACAGGTGGACCTTCTCTACAATACCATTGGGTCCAGGGTCACAGGTTGACCTTCTCTACAGAACCACTGGGTCCAGGTTCACAGGTTGACCTTCTCTATAGAACCACTGGGTCCAGGGTCACAGGTTGACCTTATCTACAGAACCACTGGGTCCAGGGTCACAGGTCAGACAGGGTTTGTCTTCTTCTAACGTCTGCATTTGTTTATAGTGACAGAATTCCCTCCACGCTGCCACCTACTGTTTTGGTTCTGTAACACCTCTTCATACTCAGGCTGCTGTACACGTGTGAACACAACATCTGAGAGGATGAGGATTATCTCATGCTTAGAAATAAACAAATCACCACATTTGTGATTTAATGGAAAAATTGACCTTATCCACTTCTTTTTTTTTTTTTACACATTTAGTTAATATTAGTAAAACGTTGCACATATATTCAATGGAAAAGCGACGTTTGTCCAAATGTTGTTGGGACTGACTATTTCTATTTAAATTATGTTGCACAATTGCAATGATTTGTCTACTGATTAATTTCTTTTTTTTTTTTGTTTTCATGATGAAGTGGAACTAATAATTATTTTTTATAAAGGAATATATAATATAAAGTCCTTCATGTAACATGCAGTTGAAATAGTCCAAACTGAACATGTAGATTGTTTTATGTAACAATGAAAATATAAGAAATCGTTCTTAAAGGACATAAAAACATGTCCATGGTTTGTGAATTGCATGAATTGTATTTCCAGGAACTACAGAACTGTTGCCGTGCTGGATCAGCTGACAGGATTTGGACTGTATGACGTTTGTAACAGAGATCTGAGGCGCTGCCACCGAGCTGCTGAGCTCACTGGGTAAAGTACAGTCTGACAACTCAGTGTTTTTTCTTCCTCACAGCAACTTCTAAATTTAAATCACTTCCTAAAAATGTCTTGTATATCCTCCATGGCTCGCCTCCCTGTCACTTAATGTACACTTTACAAGGACAAAAAAAGTTTACTTGTTTGTTTGTGTGTTTTATTCATACATATAAACGTTACACAGAAGGTTAAAAAACAAACTGTATATATATATATATATATATATATATATATATATATATATATATATGTGTGTGTGTGTATGTATTTATCATGTATCTTCATCATATGCATATATATTTGGAATTCTTATTAATTTTTTTTACTTTAAATCAGAAAATATAAAAATTGCTGAGATAACTTATGTTTTATGCTATGACAGTGTTTGCTTTGTTTAATACTTTCACTATTAATACTTTCCTTTATACGTCACTACCTGGAATGGTGTAGTCTTATAAATATTACCTAATGATGCCACCGCTTATTGTAGTTTATTATATATATATATATATATATATATATATATATATATATATATGCGTGTGTGTGTTCAAATCCACCTCCTTTACAATTAATGATAGTAATAGTAACTCACAAATAAAGGGAAATATAATTTGTTAATTTGTTATTTATACGATAACAAAGATGCAAACCTAATGACAATACAATGAACTAATATAATAACCTCATTTAAAGAAGTGTAAAACCTAACTTAGAGTTAACGTAACCTAATATAATAAGTCAAGTGGACGTGAGGAAGAGAAGTAAATGATTTTTGATGTTGCATTAAAAGCTCATTATTCATGTGAAACTTTTTAGTTCAATAGGGAGATTATCCCAATTTGTTGTACATTTGTATCTTACACTGGTTTGGGCCATGGATGTTCCAACTGAGGGAATATTTAAATGGACGCTTTGTCTAGTTTGGTGATTGTGAAATTGTAAATTTAAATTGAGAAGTCTGTCAAACGTGGTTGGAAGAGAATTATTGAGGAATTTCAATGTGAACAGTGTGAAATTAATTCTATTTATATCAAAAATATTCAAGATCCTAAGCTTTGTAAAAAAAAAAAAAAAAAAAAAAAAAAAAGAGGGGCAGACGGACTTACCACATCTTATTTTACTTATTCCACTGAAAAAACATATATAGTATAAACATAATAAACATAGTATACACTTTTATATTTTATTGAACCATATTTCAAATCAAATTAAAGCCATATTTGCCAAATTGTTATTCAACATCACTAGTAACATCTTAGCTATATGTGACCTTTTTTTTTTTCCCGTAACAAGGAATGATACAACCTACAAATGTAAAAATGAAACAAATACTTTTTCATTCTAACTTTAAATTGACCATTTGCTTAAATTCTGGGTTTTAATTCTATATTTATCAAACTTATTTATTGTTTCAAAATGTTCTTTTTTTTAAAATTTTTTGTACATTCAGTAATGCTAATCAATGTTTATGTAGTTTTGTTAGCTTAACATTGTTTTTATGCTATTTCATGGCAGACTTTGGTTTATTTTGTGGCATGAATTATTCTGTGTAAAAGTAATGGATTTATTGAACCTAAAATCACAAATCCAGGGACATTACAGTCAGTACATGACATTTAACAACTTACGTCCTGTTTGTACTGCATATTTTAGATTATTTAAATGATATTCATGGTTTGAAATAATGAAAAATATTCATTTATTAACAATGTGGTGATTTTTGTAGTCACCAGAGTTGATCCACTCTTTAATTTGGGAAATAATCTAATATATTTATGTGTTTATTTATTTTACCTAAAAGAAGAAATTGAGTTAGAAACGCAAAAAGATTCCGTTTTTCTTCATAAAGCTGTAGTTGACTGTATGTAGGAGTTCCTCATGAGTCATAACTGCGATCACTCCTTTTCCCTCTTCATACTACACCACACTTGTCATCACATCCCACAACTTAGTCAAACATCACAAGGGATTACATTTTAATTAGAGGAATCCACATTGCATCCAGCACAAATTACATGCCTGTCAACTTTTAGTGTTCCATTTATTGAAATGAATGGGTTCTGGGGGTTCAGGAGAGTCAATGGGCTTTTAACGCTCTGTTCTGGCAGTAGAACTACGAACCCTGGCTCTTTAGACTTTATTAACACTGATGCTTAATGACTTTTCTTTTCTTTATATATATCGAAAAAAAAATTCCCTCACTTTGGAAACTACTCCGTTATTCTCACAGTTCATGGTGACTCCTCATCTTTGATCTTTTACTTCCTGAACTTTTCTTTAATTTTTACTTCTTGAACTCCCTCTTATATCCTCCTTAAACTGTCTCATTTACTCCTCCATATTTTATCCACTTTGGTGCGTGTCACCAAATTCTGCATTGACTTTATTCCTATGTTTTCTTGACAAATCAGCTTAGCATTATTATTTTTTTTCATTTTATTTACTTATTTGAATTAGGACAGTACATATTCATCAACATGTCAGCAGAAAGCATCAATGTAAATATGCTAGAGTTAGCAAAAAAGCTAATTTACATCTGTTGTCCTAAGGCAGGTAAGAATAATAAACAGAAAAACACAAGAGAATGATAGACTGAACAAAGGTAACATAAAATAGCACATATAACACAAGGAACAGACTAATCAGTCATGTACTCACAGGCACATTATGGTACAAGTTGAGGCATTTATTAATCTATAGTGTCTTTAAATACTAATACATTGTGATTATTAACCATATTTTTTCCATATCATCCTTTGTGACTGGTCCTAGTCTTTTTCATACTACAATCAGCAAATGAAAAGTAAATGAAGCTTCTGTAACATTGTTTGTTTGTTTGCATAATCAAAGAAAAGTAATAAAATGAACAGGAATAAAACAAAAGAAGATCTGCAGGGGGCAAATAAAAAGCCATAATGCCTTGTCCAGGAACAACAGGAAAATTTTTGACAAATAATGCTAATATTTCTACTAGCATTATTTGTCAAAAATGTTCAAATGTCAAATAATAATATGATAAATAACAACAAATAATTATCACATAAAGCTAATTAAAATTGGTATCATAACATTTTCCATAAGACATAAATTAATAAATGTTCAATATAAGTGCAAACATAAGCAAGTGACGTAAAGCAATAGTTCAAGAAGGTTTTTAACCCTTTAATCACTGATGCGTCAGCGCCGACATGTTCTGAATAAATGGTTTAATTTAAAAATTCTGAATAATTAAAGTTTTTTTTGTGTTATTTTACTGATAATTTTGTTCATGGAAGTCATGTACAGGTGTTGAAAAGTAACTGATTAAAAAAAATAAATAAAAAAATCCCAAAGTAAAACTACTGGAACCAAATTACAACACTCGTCATTTATTCATTTTTTTCTTCTTCATTTTGGGTTTAAAAAAATTTGTTTAACAATGTGACGGTATGAAAAATAAGTCACCAGAGGAAGAATCAGTGGAGGAGAAGAACTGACTTTATATATCATAAATATATGACTATTATCTCACAATTTTTACTTTTTATCTCATAATTTTGACTTTTTATTCCACAATTTTAACATTTTATCTCACAATTTTGACTTGTCCTCTAAAAATTAGGCATTTTTTAAATCACATTTGTAATTTTTTTCAAATCTCATGATGACTTTTTCTCAAATGTGACCCCCCCCCCACACACACACACACACCGTTTTTTCCTAAATTCCCTGCCCATACCCACAAAACTGAATACAGTGACCCTATCAAACACATTATCTACACAGTAACTCACTTTTAAAAGCTTTATTTTAGATCATTATGAAACTTTTCTGATTTTTCCTGGTTAAATAAATATCATTGCGTTCATGGCAAAAAAAAAATAAAAGTGCAGTTTTACTTTTTACTTTTGTACTTTATTACAATGGTGAAATTGTACTTGTTTACTTTTACTTAAGTAAAGGAGTTGAATCAGTACTTCTATTTTTACCAGTGTATTTTTTTCTATACTTCTACTTAAGTGCAGTGACCACTTTGATATAGATTTATATCTTACCATATGATCTGCACTGTTTTGAAGATTCTCAACAAGAGTAAAAAGAAGTTAGATGTATATATTGATCAACTTCTTATATGTAAATAAGGCAAAAGTAATGTGTCTGAGTCCATTAACTGTGGATGATGTGGGAGCGTTGTGAAGGTGACGGCTGACTGAAGTCTTTTTGTGCGCCCTGCCTGTTGTTTCAGTGTGTTGACCAGTGTTGTTGTGCTGCTCGTTACACCTGACTGTTCTCATCAGCTTTCATTGTCATCTCATCAGGAGTTAGATCTAATGAGGGTCAGTCTCTCATTACCGCCCATCTTGGCTCACCCCGGTCTGACCTCTGACCTCTTCCTTCCCTACGGCCAATCGGAATTTTTTTTTTTCTTTCCTTTTTTACCTTCTTTCTGTTCTCTTCTGTTCCTCCTCCACTTTTGTAGCTTTATAATCAGACATGAAAAAGTGGAGAATACATGATTTTTAGTTTTATCTTATGGATAGGTAAAAAGAATAATAAAATAAACTTGCTTCTAGTCATTCCGTTTGTTTTTATTTTTTGTTTCATAATTATTGTACAAACCACAATAATTCATTCATTCATATTTAACCCCTTTCATGCATAGTGGTCAATAGAATGGACAGTTATTCAAAGCTGTTCTCTTGTATTTTTATGGGTTTGGTCGTTTTAGTTCCAACACAGTTCACACTTCTGCATCATTTCATACACTGACCTTCATGCATGACTGTAACTTTGCTGTTCTGGATAAACTTGATCTGCAGAGACATGTTTGAATGTAAATCATTTGCTAATTGTTATTAGACTGTACTTACTTTTGTGCATATTATTTCCATCAAGTGAATAGTAACTAGTATTAGAGTATATTAAAATGTGAAAATAAAAACCATCTGATTGTCTGTATTTTTAAAAAAAAGTTTTACTGCACAGTTTACTGATATTAAGTTGTAATTACAAGCTTTGTTGCTTCAAAAATGAAATGCATGGTGTCCAACTGAGTGGACAGTTTTGTAACTCCTTAAAAAAAACTGAACTAAATCACATTGTTCATGCCTAAAGATAAATAAATAAATAAATAATAATAATAGAAAAAACATCTCAGCTAAGGTTCATGCATGAAAGAGTTAAGCTAAAAAACATTGAAGTCAGATCGTCATTTCTGATTTAAAGTCATAAATAAATGACACCATAATGAAACTCAACAGTTGACTTTGAATGTGTCAGAGAAAAGAAAAACAGTCAGGAGAAATAAATAAATAAATTAATAAATAAATAAATGACACAACAGTTAGAATTATCATACAGTTGTACACAGTAAATTTTGCAGTGTTAAATCAACACTTAGAGAGTTTATTTAACTTCTTCTAGAGTGTATTTGGTCCCATTGTCTCCAAATTAACACTGCAAATTCTACAGGAAGTGGGAGTAACATATGTAAATATACAACACAGAAATTTGATTAAATTCACTTTATTTATCCCCAAGGGTCATAACAGTAGCTGGAAAAGATCCATTAAAATGTTAAGATGTCATAAAAAAGACAATTTTACATGTTTTTTTTTTTGACAAATTAAAGAATGAAACTATAATTCTGAGTGCTTACAAGCCTGAAATATTGCCCCATATATCTAGCAGCAGTGAGAGGTGGGGTGGGGGCAAGGCAGCGGGGGTCACAGGAAGGGTGGAGGTGAGGATTAAGGGGCAACAATGAGTTAAATGTTCCCCTCCAGACCACATGGAGGCCGAAGCATCCCCCCAG
Source organism: Siphamia tubifer (assembly GCA_020466265.1). Taxonomy (NCBI): domain Eukaryota; kingdom Metazoa; phylum Chordata; class Actinopteri; order Kurtiformes; family Apogonidae; genus Siphamia; species Siphamia tubifer. The sequence goes on along the minus strand of CM035785.1, from coordinate 9,498,050 downwards.
TGTCCATAATTTGTCTGGAATAATTGAGTGTGTGAGTGTGTGTGTGTGTGCAGCCGGGGCTCAGGCCTTGCTCTCTGGTGGTTGTTGGTGAAGGGGCTCTCCAGAGAGAGTGGAGGACCCTCGCTGTCAGACAAGAATCTGAAGAGACCTCCCAGTGTAGCCCCGGCCGGTGAGACCCTGCAGCTCCGTTTATTCACAACCCTCAGCGGCTCGGGGAGTACAGGACACTGGCCTGGACTGGGACCAAGTGGGTTCATTTTATCACATGTTAATATCGACATGTTTTAATGGATAAAGTAAATACACACAAGAAGCAACGGAGCCAAATAATTGTAATATTCTCACATCTGGAAGTAATGATGTGGATAAAAGGAGAATTAATACAGAAATACTGTAATGATTTAAGTTTGAATAAAATATTTTTTCTTATTAAATCAGTTGAATTTAGTATTTTATTTCACACTTTTTAAGGTTATAGATTCATTTAACTGTCAGAAAGCTTTACTTAGACTGAATTAGTGTTTGTAAAATAAAATACAATAAGAGGTGGAGATGGAAGTTAGTGACACTGCAGATGGTAAATGTGTAGGAAACACTAGATGTCAAATTAGAAGGAAACTGGTGCAGAGGTGATGAGGATGATGATGATGATGATGATGATGATGATAATGATAATGATGATAATGATGATAAGATTAGAGGTTCTTCATGTTCATCCCCACACATTAGACAAAATCCTATAATATAATTATAACACCAATTAATAACTGTACAATGTGATAAGCTACAAAAATAAAATTAAAGCACTGAAAAAATTATAATATTAGAATTCCATACTTTCACAGACTTAAAAGATTGTCCTTGTAGGAAATGTCATGGTTTGACTGATAGTGTTCCCATGTGAGCAGCTGATAATTGACTGTTAATACAAATGAAACACTGCCATCTAGTGAGAAAAACTGGAACATGTTCACAAATGTTTCATGCAACAGTGGGATCTATCTATCTATCTATCTATCTATCTATCTATCTATCTATCTATCTATCTATCTATCTATCTATCTATCTATCTATCTATGTATCTATCTATCTATCTATCTATCTATCTATCTATCTATCTATCTATCTATCTATCTATCTATCTATCTATCTATCTATCTATCTATCTATCTATCTATCTATCTATCTATCTATCTATCTATCTATCTATCTATCTATCTAATGTACATATTTATATTTCAGTAGGTCCACTGTTGCCAAATATCCCTTGTGTTAATAATTCCTTGTTTTCAGCACCAATGAATATCATGAAGAGGAAGAACTTATTAGATTTTGGATAATTTACTATTGCTAAATTGGCCACAAGGGGGGGAGGCGGGGCTTAAAAGTTTGAACTCTCTTAATAGTCAGTATGTTTACATGCACATCTAAACTAAGTTATTGACAATAATGGATCTAAGGAATTAACTGGAGTTCCTGAGAAATCCCAGTTTACATGCACGGCAAAGAGAACCAAATTTTTGGTGAAGTATGTTTGACTACCGGTACACACCCTTTTGTGTTTGCATTGTCCTGGTTGGTGCCATAGAAGAAAACAAACACCCCAGATTCAAAGCAGACATAGTATAAGGAGGAACAACAACATGAGTGACAGTGATGCGGCAGCTCAGTATATCTTGTACGTACTGTTAAACTCTAATTTATTATATGTAATGTTATGTTGTCATGGTGACTGGTCACTTTCTGAAGGGGGCGTGTCCAGGCCAGTCAGTAGTCGAGCTAATGGTGGCTTCTGTACACATGGTGAAGAAGCTTGATTATAACCACATTATCTGCCACCAAGAGTCCAACAAATAAAACTCCAGTTCGGTTCGATTACAGTCCAACTAAGGTGTATATGTGGCTTTGAAATCTTCTATATTAGCTAGACTAGGGCAATAATTCACATTTCTCTAAGTGCATGTAAACATACTGACTCTTTTGTTCATATCTCTGGAACTATTTTTCAGAACTATTTGTCCAATTGGCTTCAAATTAAGTACCGTACAAATGAATTGTTATCAATCAATCAATCAATCAAACTTTATTTATATAGCACTTTTCATACATGTTGCATGTAGTACAAAGTGCTTTACATCAGACCACCTCCATTATCCTGTAATTGTAGGAACAAGTTAAAAGATTTACTGAATTACAAACAGTAGAACAAATAAATAAATAACTAATAATGCTAACAAAATAAAAGTAAATACATAAAATAGCAGAGTAAAATCATGTTAAGAGTAAAATTTAACTAAAAGCTTTTCAGTTTTACCCTTAAAAATATGAACACTGGCAGCGGACCTCAGATCCTCAGGTCGACTGTTCCATAGTTTGGGGGAAATAAAACCTAAATGAGGCCTCACCATGTGTTTTAGTGGTAACTCTAGGAACAATTAAAAGCTTATTACTTGAGGACCTGAGGATCCGAGAGGGCTCATATGTTAAAAACAGATCCAACAAATAAACAGAACCACAAACCTTAAAAACCAATAAACACACATTATGACCTCATCTCGTGGCATCATTAAGGATGTTTGTGGATATATCCCTAGGTGTCGCTTCTGATGACACATACCTAGTATTTCTGAAGTGTTTTCTTTCAGAGAAAATGTCATAAATGTTCACATCCATGCCCGATTTTTCAACTGAAGAACAATCCTCCTTGAATCCAGATGCAGCCTTAGGTTTTCATTGTGGGGAAGAAGAGCTTACCTTTTATAAAATGTCCCGAACATGCTGCAATTTTTTTTTTTTATTGCAGGAACAGACAGCCAAATATACATCTGGATTTAAAAAACTAGACTTTGCCTGTTCTTCATTCATATTTGTATTGTCTATTGATTTCCTACTTGAAAATCAAAGAAACAAGTGTGTAATTGAAATGATATAATACACATACAGGAGGCCTGTGGATTCATCGGTTATGATCATTCACATGTGGTATCCCCTCAAAAAAATACTTCCCTCATTCTTGGCTTCACTGGTGAGTAAACACTGTCACGTTTGCAAGTGTGATCCATTTTGCAAGACTTTTGTGGTGACCAAACACAGCTGTTGACATGCTGTCTGTCTGGCACAGGCAGCACAGTGTGGGCATGTGTTCTGGTTCAGCGTGTCCTTGTGGGTTTACACACACACACACACACACACACACACACAGAAACATACACACACACACACACACACACAGAAACATACACACACACCATCATCCTCACATATTATCACCTGGTAAACTATAATGCTAAAAGTATTCACTCACCTGACTTGAAATACACTTAAGTGACATCCCATTCTTAATCCATATAATATAATATGACATTACAGTGTTCTGCAACTGTTTGTGTGTGTGTGTGTGTGTGTGTGGGTGTGGGTGTGGGTGTGGAGCCTTAGTCTAATGTGACTGATGTATCCTACATACATAACATACATAAAAGTTGCTCAAACCCAATTACAAATGCTAGTACTGAAAAAAAAAATCACAATTCAAAAATACTTATTGAACAACTTAACATTTCTGTTATGTTTGTCATTAACAGCAATGTTGTTCCTGGAACAATTTGACCCAGTGCATGTTTAATTATCCAAAAGATGTCCCAAACAAAGAAACATCCTAACAAGCACTATTAATATTTCATTACTAATTCCATTACTAACTATTCTATCAATATTTAGTACAATAGTGTTCCTTACCTGAAACAGGTAATTAGGATAATTCACTCTTTTTTCTTTTATAAAATAGATCTTCAAACTTTTTTTCCCGTGTTTCCAATATATATAGACCAACATATAAAACACAACATTAAAACATAAAATAACACAATATTTTTCACAGTTGTAAAAAAATAAATAGTCTGACATTTCTGACAGCCTTTTACCTCCAGTTTGGCTGCTGGGTCAAATTGACCTGAACAGTATCTATATGAAGGAGGTGATCACAAATATGTGAAATGAACCATTTTCATATTATGTGTTGATTACACTCATTAAGGTTATGAGAAGATCTTTCATACTGAAAAAAATACTATTTTTCCCAGATGTTCAAACTTTACCATGGGTCAGTTTAACACGTAACATAACAGGATGGTTAAAGATGATAGGAGGAGGAGGAGGAGTGTCTTCCAAAACAAAAACTCTTATGTCATAAACTAATGGTCAAAATAAAAATGCAATTCTAACCTAAATTTCCTGGACCCAAAACAGAAGAAAAAGTTAAATCAAAAAGAGACACTCACCTCTATCAAAAACTATTTATTTCACTTCTGTCATAAACTACTAACATCAACATTAATAAAAGTACTACTTACGAATATTTCCAATCTAGACAAAGTCAAAAACACAGCAATGATGCTTGGAGGTTAGCAGTGAGGACAGAGGGTTTGCTGCTAGATCCATGGCTATTTTTATTTTCCTTTTTTTTTTGTTTGTTTGTTTTGTTTTTTTAATATTCATGTATTTTTTTTCAACATTTAAAAAAAAATAACAGGTTGAAAGTAAATTGAAACTGTATGAAGTAGTTTAACACAAGTATACCACAGTAAAGAGGCAAACAAAACTTAAAAAAAAAACATACATAAATAATAAAATAATAAAAAGAAAGTAGAGGTCTAAGTCACTGACTGTAAAAATTGAATGAGGCCCCCGCCGGGCTGGGGAGAAGCACACAGGAATATACATACCACAAATTATGACCTCAGGGCAATAACAGTGACAGTGATGATAAATGACTTTTTTTTAGTAAATATTATGGTGAGGCAGCAAGGATTTAGCCATTTAGCTTTTCCACAGCTAAACTTTACAAGTGGAAAGCCTGCGTTGTCCAAAATTTGAAGACAGTCTTGACCTTTAACCCCATAGAACAGGGATGTCAAACTGCGGTCCTCATGTTTTAGATGTTCCCATTGCATCATTATCAGTCGTTCTGCAGAACTGATGAGGAGCTGATTATTAACTCATTAAGTGTCAGCACTGATGTATTCTGAATGGATGATTTAGTTTAAATATTCAGAAATATTTCTATCATTTTCCTTTTTGTTTTGTGGATGGAAAAGCAAAAAGCAATATTTAAATTTTTTTTTTAATTAAAGGCAAAATTAAAACTGCTGGGACCAAATTTTAATACTAGTTTTCTTTTTCATTTTTTTTTTTTCAAAATTTTCCAAATTATTTTTTTCAGTTTGTAAATATGTATTAGTTTTTTGTTCATTTAGTTGCTGATTTTGTTTATTTTTCTACATTTTGTTTTTTTTTTAAATGTCATTATTTTTCTTTGATTTTCTGCCATTTGTGTCTTACTTTGCTCGTGTTACCAATTATTTTGTTAGTTTATTATTAATTTTTGTTTGCGTCGTTGATCATTTTATTTTATTTTATGTTTTACTTTTTTACTGATTGCTAACATCTTAGGAGTTAAAGGGTTAAACTGAATCACATGGAAGAGGGAAATCTCTAAAACATGCAGTACACCGGCCCTCGAGGACTGGAGTTTGACACCTGTGCCATAGAACACTTTTAGGAAGAATTAGAGCTCAGACTGAGAGCCATAAAATGTGGCGGTGTTCTCGGTTGTGGCACATGAGCAAAATTTTTTGAGTCAATCATCAGAAGATTAACGAACAATTATCCATTAATGATTACATTTTTATAATAAAAAAAAGTAATATATGGCCAAAAATAATAACAAAATGTGTTTTTCTTCAATTAACCATTAGATAAAAAAGTCAAATTTATGTGATAAAAAGTCAAAATTATGAAATAAAAAGGATTTTAAAAAATCAGACACTGATTTTACAGACACTGTTCCTCTTTTTTCTTACAAAAATCTTTTGTCCATGTCAGGGGAGAATACAAATATGTTCCTCAGGGGGAACATCACTGAAAAAAGTTTGAGAACCACTGTCTTAGGGTAAATGTCACAGAACAAGACATAGTTTATTTAACTTAGTTTAACAACGGCATCACTTCTCATTACTTACTGGTTAATGACTGTTTGTTAACACCACGAAGAAGAGCTGTTTACATTTAGACCTACGGACTGAGGTGCGCTTCATTTACATATGCCGTTGTGCCGCGCGGGCGGGTAAACAGTTTAAACCATAGATATTGTAACAGCCCCAAAATGTTATTGATGTTTGTTTGGTGTGATTGTGACGACAGTAACTGTTTATCCTGAAATAAAAATTAGGTGAGACATACTCTGTCTGTTTCCTGGATCCAGGAACGATATAATATATAAACTCTGGAAAAAGTGGAGGCTATGAAATCATCTGGTTGTAAAAGTAGGGATGTCGCAACACCCCCATCCCCCACAGCTGCGACGCCCATGCGATGTTGCCTTTTATCCTCAGATTGTCCCTGCACATACAACAATGGTCATTTACAGACAACACAACGGTCTGTTTACTGTGACGTTTGTTTTGATGCTCTGTTTGCAGTATGGCTCTGAGTCACGGGTTGGGTTTAACATGAGTGGCTGAAGCGACGCGTCAGTCAAGATGATGGACAGATTCTTTATCTAATCACATGCAAGGATTTTAAATAAGGCCCCTCCTTTGAGAAGGGTTTGGTTGTGGAAGGGTCCCAGATGGTGTTGTGATACCAGATGGAAACAGTCAGGTTAACAGCGCCATTGAACACTATTAGAATCAAACTCAGGACCTTGTTGCTGTGAGGCCATGTACCACCATATCGATGCAATCTTTAGTATGATTCATTTCCTTCTTTTACATCTGTGCACGTGTAAAAAACTAAACAAAAGCAGGGGCCAAACAAGATTCCATGGAATACAGAACAGAATACAAACACATATATTGTAGATACAGTACACGTGCAAAACTGTGATGGGACTTTTTGAAGTGATTCTGGGTCGGAACTATACAGAAGAATTAGGGTTCAGAGGTAGACACAGTTTGCATTTTGGGGAGTAAGGATTAGAGCCAGGCCTTCTGTCCAACATCAGTGTGTGATCTCACAAATGCTTCTACAAGAATGGTACCAAATGTCCATAAATAAAACTTTCTCAGAAGAGCTGAAGCTGCAAAGGCTGTGAACCCACATCACATGAAACCCTATGGATAAACAATGGGATGGAAACATTCATATGCAAGTATAGGCAGGTGAGTGAATGCAGTGTATGTGTATGTGTAGGTATGTCTGAGGTATGACTGTGTCCTTTTCATCTGTAGAACTCGGTAACCTCTGAAGACGCTTATGTCATCTTTCATGTAAACTAACCAGGTAAATAGAATAATCCTGTTTTTGTTTGCTCAGCCTATCATGGCCGTGCCCTTCACCTGGGGCTGTGGTGGGAGTGTGGGGGGTGGGGTTGGGGATAGGTGCTATATAGTAAGTCATTCCTACATCTTATTCTTTTTAGCATAACAACATGATACCCCCCCACCGACCCCCTTGTGATGACACAGGCACTGCAGACCCTTTTGAAGTTGTCCGTTTGCTTTGTGTTTCACCTTTCGGATAACAGGTAACCTCTGTGATATAGGCCCAGGTTACTTTAGTTCATCTGCAGAGTGGCCGTGTGAGGATATAATAGAGTCATATGGATGACCTATATTACATGAATCATGGCAATATTTTAGCCATAAAACACTAAATCTGAGGTGAAAAAGTTTATTTGTTTAAGTCCTGCATGGCAAACGCACTTAAGTTTGACATAAATAAACAAAGCTGACTGCCTGTATGACTCAGTGTATCTTTTGATAATTGGATTTTCTTTCAGAAACAAAAAAAAAATCAGTGTTTAATTGAGTTTCATTTTAAAATAGATGAATTAAAATTGAATTTCAAAGTGTTTTTCAATGTTAAAACAAATGTTAAATCAATGACAATGTGACAAATCTGGATGCAGATGTTTTTTCATTTGTTTGAATTGGGTTCAGCTTTGAGATGCTTTGCAGGAACATTGTTATACTTTTAGTCCCTTTTAAAATAATAGAGAATATTTTAATATTATTATTTTTTATCAATTTGTTTTTAGTGCTGAGTTTTATTGTATTTCTGTACGTTACTATTTGGGAAACACTGCACTACTCCCAATGTCATTCTATAACTTGGGAGTTATTGAATACAGTGCAAAAGAACAAATATTTAATTCAGTGCAAAAGTACACAAATGAGTCAATGTTCAAGCATATAACACTACTCTACAGGTAAAATGTTTCTGGAATAGAACTATGGTGGCCGACAGGGGCAATCTCAGCGCATTGACAAAGTGCTGTAAACACAAGAAAGATGCACAACCAAAAACACAAACATAAAACAAATGCAAAACCAAAAACACAAACATAAAACAAATGCAACAGAAGTGAAGCTGCAAGAGAAAAAATATGCAATAACAGAAGCAGAAGCAAAAACGTCCAAACCCCAAAACAAATGCGAAATGTGGCATAAAGAGCCCTAGTTGGGTTGAGAAAGCTCTGGTGTTGTTATAATTTGAATGTTTAGCATGATTTATATTTAGTGCAGTTCCTGTTCAGTGTGGTGAGCAGTGTCTACAGTATCCAACTCTGACCAGCAGAGGGCGCCTTAGCTACACTGTGGTCAAGGGCAAGGGAAGTCTCGTGAGAAAATGTGAGAACATACGAGTGTTACTGTGTGTTCCGAACTGCCAGTAAAATATAGTTGTTTTTCCTCTTTACATGTAAGGGGGTGCCTGAGTTGTTTGGTGAATGTCTCATATGAGTGGTTATATTTGTAAGTTTCAACTGTGTGCTGTTGTTTTTGAGTGTTACTCGTTCAGAACAAGTAACTGACGGGAAAATGGCTAGCTAGTAGCGCGGGTAGCCTAGTTACCACGGGCGAGCGCGAGGCCGGAAACAAAACATTATTCGTGTGACAATGTTAACAGACATAATTACTTCTCAGATTGTTTCTTATTTTCTGTGTGTTTATTAGACATAATTAATGCTCAGATGAGTATTATTTTTCTGTGTGAAAATGTGAGAACACACGAGTGGTTGTTCCGGTATATGTGTCTTACTGTGTGTTCCCAACTAAAATACCCTTGTTTTTTTCTCTTTACAGAACAAAAATAAAAGCATTTAAAATTAAATGTGTATTGGAGGGCCACGCTACATAATTACCAAATCACGCAAACTCCTAAAACAACTGCAAGAGAGAAACGCTGCAAATTCACTCCACAACAAAATGGAAATTCACCAAAATAAAATGGGTTCACCAAAATAAAATTGAAGAAGAGGAAGACGGTGGATGAAGACGAAGATGAAGTTCATTAATTTAAGAGGTTAGCGTGAAAAGGTATGTTCCCCTTTTTTCTTTTTAAACACTTGGCCATAATCTGCTATAATAGAATCCACTGTCTTCTTCTCCTTCCGTTTTATTTTGGTGAATTTTGATTTTGTTGTGGAGTGAATTTGCTGCATTTCTCTCTTGCAGTTGTTTTGGGAGTTGAGTTTTGTGATGTTGGCCACTGTATAGAACAAATGAACAATAACTGAACATTTTAGGTAATCGGCTCTAAGCTTGGACATATTTTCAGTTTTTACTGCACATGCTGCTGCTGACAAACAATTATGTGCTCATGTCATGATGTAACTAATCTAATAAATGAAATATGAAATTCTTAGAATGAACAAGAGAATAGGTTTTAGTCCAAAGCAATATTGGTCTTAGATCTACCAGATCTACTTCCAAACACTGTCTGCACATTATGATCCATTGACTTTGCAGGTTCTTTCTAGTGGAATATTTACAAATCCATTGTATACATGTACATAAACCACCATATATGTGAAATAACACACCATCATATATATCAGCGGTGTCAAACTCATGTCATTTCACATTCAGCTAAATTTGATCTGAAGTGGGCTGAAGCAGTAAAAATTATAATGTATAAATAATGCCAACTCCAAACTTTTCTCTCTCTGAAAAAGGTAAAATTACATAATGAAAACACAATATTAAGCTTTAGTTTATCATTTACACATACACATACACATTCTAACTTACAGATCACAGTGGATCAACAAATAAACCAAATATTTAGTAATAGGTGGAATATTATTAAAATTGTACTTACTTTCCTTAAGAATTTCCGATTTTTTTTCTCATTGAGATTTTTTTGGGTGAAATTATACTTTGTTTTAGTGTCACTAAATGAAAAAAATTACATTTACAGTTTTTAATTTTTTTTTTTTACATGTGGCTGTTTATAGGTTGTCATGAGATGGAATTTTTCTGAATGTGGACTATGGACTAAAATGTTTTATAACTTGGCTTCATTTTTACATTTCATAAATTCACCCAAAGGGCCAGATTGGACTCTTAGGCAGGCCAGATTTGGTCCCCGGGTCACATGTTTGACACCTGTGTCATTTGTTTTCTGATTTATCTTGTATGAAAGATTTAGCATATTTAATGTCTGAAGAAGATACTTTATATAAAACTGTAGAGCAGTGTAATAAACCTGTGATTCAGTATCACTATGTCATGTTTCTTTGAAAGAAGTTCAGAAGATTTTCTGTGCTTTTGTACTTGGCAACAAATTGTATAGAAATACGTGGGGCAGTGTCATGTTTACTACTGTTTTCTTATTTCACTTTTGAGTTGTTTTTCAAACCGAATGCAGTAATTATTGAAGTTTTTCCAATGTTATTTTGATCCATTCATGTTTCCAGTCCTCAGTGCTCATTGTCTCATTCATCTCTATGTGACCTTCATAGATTTTTGACAGGACCCAGAAGCAGACTAAAGGACGACTGTTCAGAAGCAGTGCTCTGGGATTATGAAGCAACACAGTTGGAATTGGGACATTGCACCGTTGGACATTGAATCCATTTATCTCGTATTAACGTCAGATGCATGATGGTTCCTCAGGTCACAGGTTTCGTACATTCATATTTTGTCTGTTTTTGACCCAGACAGTCATGGATTTAACCCCTTCCTTTCTGAATGTTCCTGTGATTAGTCGAAATCTGGGACGTACAAAAGCCTTCAAATCCTAACATACTGAAATATAATTATCACATTTTTGTTCAATGATGTTAAAACAAATCCATCAAGCACTTCAGTTTTTACAGAAACCTGTACAGCCCATGTCAGAGAACTCAAAGCCTCTCACACAGTGGTGTAGTGGGCCCTGGAGAAGTAGATATGTTCTAAATCTTTTTCTAAATCTTTTTTAAATGTTATTTTATTGTGTTTAAGTAGTCTAGAAAACATTGTTTTAGGAACAGTAACATATAAGATGACTATTTAGTTTATCAAACATCCATCAGTAGTATTTGGTGACTGTTATATTATTATTAAGATGTCAGATACAAATATAAAGAACTGAACAGGGCCATCTCTATCTTTGTGTAAATACACACACACACACACACACACACATATATATATATATGTCGAGTGAATCCATATTATACATAGATGTCTGACGAGTTTCTTTTTTGGATCGACATAGTATGGATTCAAATATTCAAGAAATTGCACAATGGATCATCACAACAGTCTTAAGTCAATTACTGACGCGATCACCTACACATTCTATAGCAAAAAAACGACCCCGGAGATGAAGAAGAAAAGAGATAAAGGAACTGTGAGTAGGAAACAATACAGAAATAAAAACAGGAAAAAAATAATGAAGCGAAACTAGAAATATGAACAAAATAAGTGGTACAGAATTAAATTTATCAAGCCATTTTTATATTTCTGTATTTATTTGTCAGTATGGCAGGATCAGTCCTCCATACTGTTCAGAGAGATTTAGAAGTGGGTTAACCCAATGTAAAGTGAAGAATCGCCGTACACCGCTGTATACCCTGGACTGCACCACTGATCCCACAGCTGTTATCATCTGGGAAAGTGTCACAATGTTTGGAAGCGCAGCCTTGTCTTGTGTTGTCTCTGCCCAAACCACTCGGTGCATACAAACAGCTCTGAGAAGCTGCCATTTACACAGCTGTGCTGCTCTGGAGAACGGCCAATGTTTTTGAGTCTGCACGTGCTCAGTAGCAACAGCACACACACACACACACACACACACACACACACACACACAGAGAGGGATGTGTAACAGCAGAGCATCAAGTACTATTAGGCTGAAACAATGTCAATGCACTTTGATAACCAGCGGTGGCAGCAGAACTGGACTCATTCATGTCAGTTAATAGTGTGTCCAGTACAAACTCACCAGAATAGTGAAAAGTCAATATTTTAAATATTTAATAGTAATCCTCTTAATGTTTTCTTGTCTGTAAAGGGGCGCAGTCATGGGATTATGAAAATGTTGAGTAAAAAAAAAAAAAAGAAAATAGATTTATTTTGTCATTTGTAGCTGTTTGGGAGTTCTGAAGCCAACTTTACAGTTTCTAAATTATGTTTACAAAAAAAAAGAGCCAGAGATAGAGCTGATTGATTGTCATTGTTTTAAAAGACTATGTTTGATGTCCATATTTCCAACTTTTGTCTCATACTTTACTTTCCCAAGAGAGTAGTGGTTTATATCTCAACCTTAAAGTTTTAAACATTATTTATATGTATTCACTCTAAGCATTATATTGGGATATTAGGAAGGCATTTTTGTTTAACAGATCATTTTAATTACCAGCCTCAAGGACTGGACAATTGACCCGATGTATCCATAATCTCTTTACTGTCAGTAATCAGACTTATCTTCATATCCACATGTCCATATTCTCCACTCCTACATTAGTCGACAATATACCTGACAATGTGATAATATTAAATGCTGACAACTTCAAGTGAAAACGGCAACTTTTGATTTGCTGAATAATAATAATGAATAATAATTTGTCTTTTTTCCAGTGAAAATGACTGAAATTATCAAATGTCTTTGCATAACCTCAAAATTGTAAAAAAAAAAAATAATAATAATAATACTAGAATACTAGATATGTCATTTCCATCCACCCATCCATATGTATATATATAAAATTTGATTTTAATTTTTTTTTTTTGTTTAATTCAAGTAAAAATATTTGCCAATGAAAATGATCTTGGTAAGATTTCTTGATATGACATTTTCCTGATCCATTGTCTAAAAATCTGTTGTTATATCTCACTAAAAATTTTCTCTTTAGGTGATTATGTCTCATTTTAAGTGTGATGAAATATTTTAGATAGAAATAAGAGAAATACACTAGGTAAGAATTTTTTTTATTTTTGCATGAGTATGATTCATGATGAACACATTTAATTTAATGGAAGCAGTGGATCAGGTGAGAAGGAAATGCACAAAATAAGATTTTGCTTCTAGTTTTTTTTACATTTTATATTACTATTGTATGTGTTCTGTGCAACAATTAATGTACAAACCAAAAATAAACCATTCATTCATCCATTTATTTCAAAGGTAAGATCATTATGTTCTCCACAGGTTTCATCTCACCTCTGTTTCGGTTCTGTTGTCAGGGGTCTTTAACCGTCATAAATAGTTGTTAAATAAATGTTATTCTGGCAGATGATCTTGTATCAAACATCATCTCAGCTGTGTTTTCACAGCTGGTAAAAAGAAAACATTACTACATACACGTGCATCCACTGAAATGAATCGTCCTCTTTCCCAGTAACATCGATTATAAAACTGTTTAGGACACTTTGGAAACCCTCAACACCTGTGAATAACAACAAGTGTTTGTGTTTAGTTTGTTGGCAGGTTATGAATGTGTAGAGGGGAATTACTTCAGGTGAATCAAACTGGGTAAGTCTATTATCTGTCCAACAGCACCATCTGCTGTTCTAAAGGTGAACTTAAGATAAAATCCTGTCACACATGGAAAGTTTACTGATGTGTCTGAACTGTTCCTTTTTCTTTGGAATGTTCCAACTGAGTAAAAGCTGTAAGACTTCCTTAAATGTAAAGGAAAAGAGTGTCATTACTTCCTTTAGTGTCTTCAGTTTACAGACGACCATACTTTATTTAAAGCCAGGCCAGAATGGCATCCCATAATTCCTTGCACTGATAGCATTGGCCTAACTATTCACAAAATAAGATGTTTTCTAACTTTACCTGCTGGTGGAAACTGGATTAAAATAGAATCCAGAATCATTTAGCATCTTGAAGACAATTCAACATCCTCAGATAATCAAAACTATGTGGTTTTGTATTCTATAATTTACATTTGTTATTACGGCAATAAAAACTAGAGGTGGGAAGTAACTAAATATAAGCACTTTGTTACTGTACCTAAGTAAATGTTTTAGGTATCTGTACTTTACTTGAGTATTTATTTTTCTAGCAACTTTTTACTTTTACTCTCTACATTTGTTCATAAATATGTGTACTTGATACTCCTTACATTCGCAGAATAGACTCATTACTTTTTTTTCAAACTAAACAGATGTGACAGCAAGAAAATGAAGTGGCTTCAGAGGGGAAATTAGTGGAGGAGAAAAACTGTGACTTGCTATATCATAATTATGACTTATATCACAGTAGTGTCAGTTTATCTTATCATTTTGGCTCCTTTTCCTCATAATTATGCATTTATCATCTCATATTTATGACATTTTATCTTATACTTTAGACTTTTATCCCACAATTTAGATTTTTTTTAATCTCATAATTATGCTTTTTTAAAAGTCTGATATTTCTGACTTTTTTGTATCTTATAATGATTTTTATTTTTATTTTTTTTTATCTCAATTGTGTTTTTTCCCCTCAATTTCCTTCCCATACAAAACAGAGTACCGTGACCTGATCAAAGTCTACACCGTAACTCACTATTAAAATCTTTATCTTTGGATACTTTTGAAAGGTTTATGATTTTTCCTGGTTAAATAAGTGTTATTTCATCCACTGCAACAAAAAAAATGCTGTTTTACTGTTTTACTTTATTAGAATTGAGAAGTTGTACTTTTGTAGTTTTACTTAAGGAGTTAAATGAGTACTTCTACTTTTACTAAAGTATTTTTTCACACTGTACTTTTATTTAAAATTACAAAATGTGAGTATTTTTGCCACCTCTGATAAACGCTTAATATATTCATCCTTTCATCACCTGTGGAAATCATGTATTTTCCTGTGGCGGTAGATTGGATGCAGTGACTGTTCCCCTCCGCAGCTCTAGGGGGCAGCACTGCGGTAATAACAGGAAACAGCAGCAGACGGCCACCAGTTTACTGTTGTATTACATCCATGGTAAAGGTTAGCTAACCATTAGCAGCCGAAGAGTCCACATTCTGGCACCTAGGGGTCTTAAATAACTGGTTTTAAAGACTTTGAAGGAACTAAACCTGTGATTTAGAGATGTCTGGCGAGTCTGGGAAAGATGATTTATTTGACAATATTCTCATGGCGGATGAAAAGTGAGTTTTGAAGTAAATACATGTGTTGTTTACTGGGTTCTTGGGTAACGGGTAGAAAAGACTGAGTCATCACTAAAAACAAAATACCCAGGTTAAAGTCAGTTATTATATTACAAAGTATGTGTCTTAGTTTGTGCCACAGAAATGTAAGTTAACCAGATGTTATGTTAAAAACTGTTGTTAAAGTTGTATAATGTTAAACGAGCTAAGTTAGCCTGAAATGGATGGATGTACTTTATTTTTTTTCCCAAAGTGGGAAATTACAGTGTAATAGCAGCTTACGTTTAATAACAACATAATATAACAGCAGAAATGAATACAAACAAACATAACGTAAGATACAGTTTACACTGAACACAATAAATTAGAAGTATAAAATATTTGGGTAGAGTCTGGAAAACTAATGTGCTGGTATAAATAACTATGACACATTACTTGCTTTGGTTTTTATTGTATGTTTTTAATTTTATTGGAAAGCATTTTAGATAGATAGATAGATAGATAGATAGATAGATAGATAGATAGATAGATAGATAGATAGATAGATAGATAGATAGAATGAATACTAAAACAGACAGAACTATGAATAACCAGGTTGGTATTAAATTTAGTATCTACTCTAAAACACCGTATTGTAAAAAAAAAAAAATCCTTTATAATAACATACAAAAGGCTTATAATTAAAAAATCTATACAAAAGCTAAATGTCTTGTCAAGGTGCAGTAGTTACACATTTCAGGGCACAGTGACTTGAAGTGAAACAGCTATTTTTAAAGTGATATAAGGTATTTTGATAGGTAGGTGTATTCAAACTGCATAAAACAACATCACATGTTTTCATTCAGATGGTCATCAAATGTTTCTGTTGGTTTTAGTTAATTTGTGAAATATTGCCTTCAGGTTCCGCGGTGAAGGTTTCCGGGAGGGTTATGAGAGAGGGACCCGCCGTGGGTTCCAGAATGGACGCACACATGGAGTCTCCCATGGAGCCAAGCTGTCCACAGAGGTGAGTGTCCCAGGACATGGACAGTTTGAATACACAATTAAGCCCATTGTGGACTGAGAAGCCTGATGACTGTCTGTTTTTAGGTTTCATTTTATTATGGGTTTTCTACAACTTGGAAATGCCTCCTACATAATAATACGGATCCCAAATCAAGGTAATGATACCTCCTGTGTTATTACTTAAATCTAAAGCTCATGGTTTACTGTTTGTGTGTGTGTGCGCACGTGAGTAAATAGAATGTTTTTCTTGATTCTAGAAAATACTTACAATATGCTTCACAAATTAAAAAAAATAAAACAATACTGTGATTTAGAACTATTATTTTTCTCAAATTCCAACTGGGCAACATAATAAAACATTGTGTTTTCAAGCCATGAAACAAGAGTTCATTGTAACTCATTAAAAACAACCAAATACCAGCAATAGTCAAATTAGTCACAGCTTGTCGTGCATCTTGTCAAACTCTCCACCAGTCGTTGATGGTATTTAATATCCCTTCTGACATTACAAAATTCACACAGCTATACTTTGTTTGATGCATGTGACTATCCATTTTTGACTTGGTCACATCCCTCCTTCTGAGGCATGACTGAGTTTTGGAGTGGTTAACAATTTTTCATATGCTTTCTTGAAATTATTTTTCCTACCCTGTTAAAAGGGAGTTTCATTTTACAGAATGACATAATAATAAATGAGTTTCAGACTGTGGAGCCTTTTAAAAGAGTGTGTCATTAAAGCACTGACCCCAGTGTTCTAGTTTATTCAGGAAACGTGCTTGAATTCACCACATTCTTTGTCATTAGAAAACGTGTGAAAGCCCTGGAAACTCTCCAGGATTTGATCCAGAACTGTCCTTTAGATGATCCACAGTCTACACAGCTACAGGTCAACATGGAGAAGGTTCGATCCAAGTTCAGACAGGTACATAAGGCTTTTTGATTTCTTTTACAACTGAGCTTTTAAATGAATGACTGACAATGATTTGTTTTTCCAACATCGGTATTTAATTGTTTTTTTATCGTGAAGACGGTTTGTCTTTCTCGAAAATGAGGTTAATTACATTATTATCTTGAGAGAAATTAGAAGTAGAAATTTTGAATGTTGCAAGGCAGTGGTAATTGTGGATCTTTTTTCTGTTCAAGAATCAAGATGTTTATTGTCACAGGGATGTATAGTACATGCACTGTGAAAAACTTATGTTGGGGGGTGTTCCATAAACACCCCCCAGTTCAGAAAAAAATAGTTGGTGGTATAATGTTGGTGGTATGATTCAGATCTACTTTAATTATTAAGGAAAAAGAGAAGGATAAGTAATGAGAGCTTGTTATTTTCTCCCTTTTATAACTGGTTGATCGTCCATCACCTTGGGGACAAAGCATATTTTCTTGACATAAATTAACCCATTATCATTAGAAAAGTATTTACTATCTCAAATTTTTTTATGGAAAAACAAGTTGTGAGTGTAGGTTCTAGAAAATAAACTGTGTGAAAACAGTTGTATTGACAGAACACTAACGCTTCTGAAATCAGAACAAGTACGTCTTTCACAGTACAGTGGTCCATGTCAATAATACTACACTATGTTATTGTGTTCTTTAAATAGTTTCATAAATAAGCAGCTACTCTACAGTAGCAGAGGATTTACTGTCTCTGCTGTTTCCAGGTCTGCTCCATGTTGAATGTCCCAACTGACTTTAGGGATTATGTAAAAACCGCTGAGGGGACTACCTTCTGAAACTGCCTTCATCATGAGGACGAGCTGAGTGGAGTCTTGTGTGAACAGGACAGTGTCAGAGCTGCGACGGGGCTGCCCGTCAACCCTACGAGCAGCGGATGGGGATTGGTCTGCAGTGGAGTGTGAAGCAGTGACTGTCATTTTGAGGAAGTTGTATTCTTTCTTCACTTTATGGTTCAATATCATGTCATGAAAAGTCACCTGAGAAAGGCTTCATTATAGTATATGAGGAGAGAACTGTGGTCACTGTTTAGATGAATTTGGATCTGACCTAAATGGATCAGAACGGACTGACTGAGTAATTAACAAGCTAGAAAGTACAAACTTGTGTTTCTCTACAAGTGGATTGAGTGAGTAATAAGTAATAAACGGACTGTGTTTGGAATTTTGATACTTTGGTCAAGGTGTTTTTTTTCTGACAATAAATAGTTCACTGTTTCATTGTCAGAACAATGATGCAGACAATGAAATACTTAATTAGGTAATAATAATAGTAATAATAAGGCAGTCAGAGACAGCAGACCTCTGCCAAGGCTTGATATGACGTCAAATGTGACGTGATTGAGCCATAGGTGTTGACCCATCTGATGTCTGAAGGTGAGACGATGTGAATGGGGGAAAAAAAAGCGAGACTTCATACATGGTGCATGTAGCACAAAGTGTTTTACATTAGACCCCCCCATTATCCTGCAGTTGTAGGAATAGTTAAAAGATTATAAATAAAAGAATAAAATAAATGAATAAATACATAAATAACAGTAATAAAAAGTAAATACATAAAACATCAGATTGAAGTAAAAATGTCATTAAAAGCTGAGCTAAAAATGGTAGGTTCTCAGTCTAACTTTAAACATATGAACAGTTACAGTGGACCTTAAATCCTCAGGTCGACTATTCCATATAAAAACTGTGTGTTAGTGTGAACTCAAGGAACAATTAAAAGCTGATAGTCTGATAGGGCTCAAACGTTAAAAGAAGATCTGATAAATAAACAGGACCACAGCCATTCAGACTCTTAAAAGCTCCTTAAAATTCAGTTACAACCAGCTTCTTTTCACCTCCAATGTAGTTTCTTCTGGGTCATTATAATCCTGAAGGATAGAATGCTTCTAAACCTAATAAAATCTGATAAATACAGAAATGTCACTTTTATTTTCATCAACAAACTGACAAAACTGTAGATTTCACTTAAGTTTAATGCGTTGTACCTCTCGAGTAGGTTCACATAAGTCGAACACTTCTACTTTGGCTGGATCTAATGGTTTTCTAAAATAAAAATCTAATTACTCAAGTCTTAAGAGATCAGATCATTTTTGGATTGTGAGTCATTTCAATTTAAATGCTCACTATTGTGTTGATAATTTACCTTTGAAAACAATATTACGACATTATCCTAAAAATGAAATCATTACTTTTTATTATTTTCTTTCATAAAACACTTTTAATTGAATTTTCAGGATGTTGATAGAATAATATAAAGTGAGTGATAGATTGATCTCTTATCTGCAATCATGTGGACAAAGATGGAAACAAAGCACGTGTATTCTGCTAGTGATAACTATTGTTGACCACCAGAGGGCGCTGCTGTCTCTTAGTGAGAACACCCAAACCCAAACTTTGTTTCTTGAACTTAGTGGCTCATGCACTGAGATGCAAAAAAAAAAAAGGTAGATTCTTTGCAGTTGTCCACGACTAAAAATAATAACAGAATTGGAAAAGGCGTGGAGTTTAGTGAAAAGTACACGTGACACAAACACAAAACACAAGTCTACAGAGTCATAGGTGAAAGGTCACAGTGCATGTCATTGTTCTAGTTGAGAATAACTGTAGCATAATGGAAATACAGTGGTGGGAAGATGACAGTGAAAATAGTTATAATTAGTTTTCTGTGTTAAATCCTCATACTGATGGACTTCAATAACAGTGTTTTCTGTTCTCTGTCTTTATCCAGACCTTTATATTTATTTTGTCTCGACAGGACAAATGATGTCTGCTGACACACTGGGTCCTTGTCCCTTGTGCTTTCTTCTTTATCTAGTGATTGTCAGTGTATTTTTGGATCAAAACACAGTAATGTCCTGTCAGAGTGTGACTTTTGTTGATTACTGTTCCAACATTTATTTAATAGAAAAGTATCTCCTTGTTTTGGATCATTCTTTATTGTCCAACTAAAACAAAAATGCAATTAAAAGTAAAAATGTGGGCCATTTAGCAACATTAATCTGTCAAATTATCTCTACAATGTCCCGTCAGTTCTGTGATTTGATCCATGTACACCAGGGGTGTCAACCTTGTTTTATTTCAGGGGCCACATTAAACCAAATTTGACCTGAATTGGGCTGAACCACAAAAATAATAACATAATATATAAATAATGTCAACTCCAAATTTTCCTCTGTTTTAGAGCACAAAAAAAAGTTAAATTATGTGATGAAAATGTTCACATCTACCAACTATCCTTTAAAACAATGTGAATAACATGAATAAACCAACACTACGTCAGAAAACTAAATGCAAATTTAACAAGATTATGTCGTAGTTTATCATTTACACGTCAATTACAATGTACAGATTATTTATTAGTGGATCTACAAATGCATAAAACATTTAATAAGAGGCAGAACATTGTTAAACTTACACTTAAGACATTTCAAAATGTTCATATTTGTTCAGGTTATTCATGTTTTTTGTGAAATAATTGTTTTATTTTAAATACAGTAAAATGACATGAAAATGTTAAAATTAACAAAGATCAAAATGTGGAGTTGTGCATATTTATAGGTTTTTATTATGATAGTATTTTACTGATATGACCCATTCTGATCTGTATGTGGAACCTGAAATTAAATTATCAGTATATTCACTGTCATTTTTGTATTTGACAAAGTTATCCCTGGGGCCAGACTGGACCCTTTCGGGGGCTGAATTTGGCCCCCAGGCCGCATGTTTGACACCCCTGATGTACACAATTAAGACACGGAGCTCCACAAATAACAGATACAGCAGCAAAAACATATCTTCTGTAGAGTCTAAAACTGACTGGTTGTAACACGGCACTGAGTTCAGATGCATGAAGTGCCGGATAACAACATTTCTACACAAATTTATTTTTGTAAGACAAAAAAAAAAACTAACACCTAAACAATCCACTGTTTTTCCTGTCATTTGCTACAGTTCTCATAAGATATTGCTGTGCTTCCTCCTCTCTGTGACACTTCAGCTTCATCCTGTGAATGTATAGTCTGCAGCCTGAGCAGTGTCTCCACTGGGATTTCCTCAACGCCCACAAATTCACTTTCTCCATGATGCTAACAAAATCTTTCCAGTGGCAAATACTTGCCTCTTTGTACTATGTGCCATTACATCTTTGTTATGAAACTTACTAAACGTGTGGTAGTGGGAATTTTTGCAAGCGCCAACATAAAATGGAAAGAACTTTATACTGATTCAGTAGGTTTTGCACTTGTCAGTCAAAATTACTTCTCTTTTTAATTTTGTCACTGTATGAATGCAAAATCTTTAGCTCTGGTAACCCATAAAGAGCCAGTGGTAGTTTTGTGCCAGTTCCAAAATAATTTTTTCCTATATTTTTAACCTTTCTTAATTGATTTACCTGTATTTAATCTAATATGTATTTCACATTTTTAAGTATAAATCAGATATTGTCCTATTTTGTAATTCACTGATCATGTAGATGTATAGAAAAGCCCAGATTATAGTTTGATATTAAATAAAAAGCTGAAGAAAATTAGCTTTTTTGATAAAATATATCTTTAACTGTACATAAATCAAGCATGTCCATCCACTGTCATTGATCCAACTCCATGGATATTACTGATGAATCAACGTTGTAGAAGATGATAGTGTTTCCGCAGTAACCATGGAGCCTCTGAACATCCAAATGGGTCATATCTGATGACCACGAAAAGATGATCAACTGTATTTTACACCAGTTATTTACATGCATTCATATATTCAGTGAGTCAATAGACCTTTCTCACAACTTACGCATTTCGTACTGGAAATATGCAACCGGAGAGTAACTACTTCCACACCAGCAAAAGATAAATAAGAAAGATGGCCCAAGCAACAACCAAAAGTTATTGTAGCGTACTGGAATGTTCTTGTAATGCTCAGAAGTAGTCATATCTTTTGTTCCACTCCTTTCCTGTTAACGGCAAAGCTAGATGAAAATGGGTCCAGGCTATTCGGTGGGATGAAGGGCCGAGTTTTATAATTAAAGAACGGAGCACTTACGTCTACGGCGGAGACTTCATACCACAAGACTACATCTCTGGGATGACTGTTTGCCAGTTAAAACCAGAGTCTGTCCCTAGCCTTCTTCTTGGAATGATTATATTCCTACAGAAAAAAGGAGCCAGTATATGAACGGTGTCAAAAAACAGCAGCTGTTAACATCAGTATGAGTTGAGATAAAAGAAATCGCCATGGTTTTGAAAGTTAGAGTGAACATAAATAAGTCATTTTTGGCTTAGAATAATTTAACCGTACATCAGTGTCAGCAGTAAA
Source organism: Siphamia tubifer (assembly GCA_020466265.1). Lineage (NCBI taxonomy): Eukaryota > Metazoa > Chordata > Actinopteri > Kurtiformes > Apogonidae > Siphamia > Siphamia tubifer. Next base: position 9,475,432 of record CM035785.1, on the reverse strand, counting down.
TAACAGTAGCATTGTAAAGAAAGAGTTGAAATAGTTATAGAGCTGAAACTGGAGCCAGTGAACAGTAGTTATGTACAGTCAGTGATCAAACCTGTAGATGCTGAGGCTCCTCTTTTTTTTTTTTGTGATGGGGAACATCTAGTCCTCACAAAGTGGAGCTACAGTTGCGAAAGGATGATACATATTAGTCTGGGTCATTCGTTTGTGTTTTTGGTCACTTTGAATTTGTACTCTCTAGGTAGGCTACTGCAAGGCTATCTTTATATCACTGGTCTACTTTTTTTTTTTTTTTTTTTTTTTTTAGAAAGTATCTACTTTGTGATTAAATGTGCTCAAACATATATACTTTAATAAGAAAACAAATGACTTTACTGCTGGTCAGTTCATGTTTTTAATATATATGATGGTGTGTTATTCCACATATATGGTGGTTTATGTACATGTATACAATGGATTAGTAAATATTCCACTAGAAAGAACCTGTAAAGTGAATGGATCATGTTTTGAACTAGATCTGAGACCAATATTCATTTGGACTAAAACCTATTCTGTTGTTAATTCAAATTATTCCACATTTTGACCCTAGACTTATCTTGGAAACTTGATCCAACCAGCATTTAAGACTTGAGTTTTCTTTATCAGTAACACACATGTGGTAAAATTTCATTAGTTTTATTCCACAAGCATTTGACTTATAGACTAGTGTATTCATTCCAACAAACATTTTGTGGATTTTTACAACTTGTTTTAATTCTTACTTAATTAATGACATTTGTTACTTCACGACATGAGCACATAATATCAAGACTTCTGACAAACGACATAATCGTTTATCAGCAGCAGCGGTTGTAGTAAAAACTGAAAATATGTCCAAACTTCGAGCCAATTACTCAAAATGTCCAGTTATTGGTTGAATGGGACAGAGCAGCACAGTCAACAACCTGGATGGGGTGGGGCCTGATGTGTCTTATTTACATTTAAAGGGAACGCACTTAGTCAGAAATAGTGTTGAAGATGGACATGTGGAGTTGAATTAGACCCAAGCAGTACATTTACAGTTAATGTAGAACACAGGAAAATGTTTGAAAATACATAATTCCATTGAAAAAAGCTAAATATTCCTCTTTTAAAGTCTACAGCCTTGCTTACACAGAGATAGATGTCTGCTGTTTGGACCTGGAGTCCATACTGAAGCTGTCGTTTGTGGTTTGGCAGACTAGCTAGTACTGTAGATCTGGATCTTTAAAAGCATTGGTCACAAAGTGTTAGTATTTTAGTCGCGATGACCTACTCCCTGACAGTTAAGTGGCTCTTGGTTCGAATACCCAGACTTAGAGGAAACATGACGCTGCATTGTTGAGTTACTTCCTGTATTGTTGTCACATGGTTTCTCATAGTTTTTGGAGACTAAAGGTATTTTCTGTTCCATTTATTCTAATGGAAGGACTGACCCTGGTTTCCAGATGGCATTAGATTCTATTGTCATAAAGACACCCTAGTAAAAACTGGTCCCATCTTCGATAACATTTACATCATGTTTGTTAATTTCTGGATCAGTTACAAACTCTTGCAACATCATACAGCACAAATGTCATCTGAGCGACTGATCTCATGAAATCACATTGTATGTCATGCCTGTTCTTATGGCCTTTGGTGCATTATACATACGTATTTTCAGCTTTTTGCATGTTATTGAACACAATTTGATCATATATCTATTTTTACCAAGATCTCCAGCTCATATAATCCTTAGTCTTAGTACGTGGTATTTGACATGATATGAATACACACATGGAAGAATTAAAAATGACATAGCTAGGTATATATATATATATATATATATATATATATATATATATATATATATATATATACACCTTTGCCAGTTTTTGTAATTGGTCTATTCATGCCATATAATGCGTTTGTGAGCTGAGCATTTCCAGCATGTATAAACAAACCTTGGTTACCATGATTTTTTTCTGGCCTGGACTCTGGCCCTTCTGGAAGTGATGGGAGTCCCATCATAACAACAGCAGAAGAAGACGAGGGACAAAATAAGAAAACAATAAAGAAGAAGACACCAAAGAAGTCATGACAAAGTACATATGAAATAAAGTGATCTGCTTCGTTGGCATCGTCCATATCTTCACTTGGTGGTGTTGTCCTTCCATTACGTCTGCTTCAAATCTGCTGCATTAGTATTTTTCCAGTGTTGTACCTGAAGGCGTTCATTGAATGATCGTTCATGAACTATATCATATTTTTGATGAACGTGAACGCTTTGTTCACTTTTGCCAAATGAACGGGAAGTTGTGAACGCAGTTATTCTGGCATTTATTGAACTGCGCTCTTATGTAGTTCACATTTTGTTCTTATCACGTTGTAATTATTGAGTCCTATAAGGAATAAAATGGGATCAAAACACAGCATTATCATAGATGAGAGAGAGAGAGGTGCAGAGAGTTTTTGGGAGCGGAGAAAAATAGTTAAATGTACAGAGTGTGACCGGCGACCGGAGCAGGTGTTGTCCCGTTCTTGGAAATAAACATTGAAAACAAAGCTGAAACCGCTCCTTATGTTCTAAGAACCTGCAGAGGGAAGTTAACCCTGGGGTAAGGTACTTACTTCTGCCCAGGAGGGGCGGGGATTTCCCCTGATTTTTTGACTACAAGATAACGTCAGAAACGGTTAATAATAAGTTTACAATAATAACACAAAAAAAAGAACGAAAAAGTTCATTTTGGGATCCATGAACTTCTAGTTCATAATTTGGAAGAATGAACGATGAACTGAACTAATTCATATTGAGTAACTTGAACTGAACTTTGAACTAGTTCCTAATTAAGGTGAACTTTCCCATCACTTAGTGTCTCAGAGTTGAACGTACCTCGCTCACTAATTTGCTCGGTTTTGCTCGGTGCTTAGCTCGGTTTGTACCAATAGTTTGGCTCAGATTTGCATTTAAATGTACTGAGAAAGATTATCAGTTAGGAACTGGTTCCAAAGCAGCCCTCAGTAGGAAAAGGGTTCACGAGAGCCCCTGAGTTTTAGATCTAGTATCTAGTGGCAGTGATTGATTTTACATTTTAAAACAGATTCATAGTTTAGCTGTAATCAGAGGTGGATCTATGGGTGGGCGGGGCCCAACCTGATTGACAGCTGTGCCCACCCAATCACAAGCTCAGAAACAGAATTCTAGACCAGTTTTTGTTCCCTCATCAAACTGAAATGTTGATCAATATCCTTAATATAGTTATTTTTTTGTTGTTGTTTGTTGCTGTTATTTCACTTTCAATTCCGGAAATGCTATTACGTTGTTGTTATCAACGTAATAGCAGCTAGTGGCCGTCAGTGGTATTACACTTTAATGCAGATTCATATTTTAACTGTTGTCACTTGGTTAAAACAGGTTTGTCGTCGACTTAAACAGTATCTTTTCGTCTCTATTACCAGGGACCCTCTAAGGCAGTGTAAAACTCCTGCCCCCCCCCGGGATTAAACCAGGTCTCCAACCCCTGCTGTAAAGAGTGAGCTGTGGTGTATGTACAGAGTGTATACATGCTGTTAATGGGTGCACACACACTCAACAACAATAGCATCAGGAGGCAGCAGAAGGGACCAGAGGGACATTTTCAGCCTTTGTCAGCCAGCCCGCTTTCTATTCCATGTCCAGGCTCACAGTGACAATAACCCAACAGGACGGTGTGTGTGTGTGTGTGTGTGTGTGTGTGGTGGGGTACAGTAGCAGCTGGTTTATGCAGTGTCAGGCAGCAGGTGAACGCTGTCTTGTGGTCGGCAGCTTCTGAAGGCAAACAGAGAAAAGAGAAAGAGGGAGGCACAGGGAGGGGAGGGAGGGTTGACAGGGGCCAAACGAGAGAGGCTGCATTCAGATGAGTGTTTTAGTACGACTTGTACCCTCTTAAAGTCAAAAAAAAAAAGAGAAAAAATAATCAAAGGCAGAGACAGAGTGAGCAATTATCAAATGAAGAACATAATGAAAGGGAAAATGAATGAATTAATTGCAGCGGCCAGTAAAACTGAGTGCATTTAGAGGAGGAGAATTAAGTCAAAAGAGCAAGAAGAGGAGAAGGAGGAGGAGAAGGAGGAGTGGAGAAAGATGAGGAGGAAGAGCAGGAGGGAGAGGAGGAGGAGGAGGAGGAGGAGGGACTGAGGTCTTTGAGAGAATGTAGAGGAATGTGGGGAGCAGGTGGTGAGTGGTGACATGAAAAGCAGTGGTGACAAATGCAGCCGTCCGGCCGGCCGGCAGCAGAAAAAACCCTCTGAATGAAATGGTGGCATCAGATTTCACCACAAGCACAGCAACAGCTCCATGAGGAGGAGGAGGAGGAGGAGGAGGAGGAGTCTTTATGGATAACAGCACAGGCACATGGTACTTTCCCAAAAGTTTACTTGGAGCTCTTCTTAACTTTGATTTACATTCAGACACGTTTTAATTCACTTTTTAATCAGTGGAAAGATAAAAAATATTAAAGAAAACCGTACCTGTTTGCATTGTGTATTTGACGGATTTCCTCATCAATACCCAATATGATATAATATGATAGATGAACAAGTGATTAAGATATTTAAAGTTAATGAATGTTAACATATGGAGTACATAAAAGTCTAAAAAAAAATCCAACTCTACGATTTAAAAGGTTGTACAGATATTTATAGATTAATAAAAAAATGTAGAAATACAAAAGTAATTGTCAATATGTAATTGAAACTTAAACTGCATGTTAATGACCAACTGTTTTGAAGTGGTTTAATTTTGTTGTCAGAATTGATTGATTGAGCATTCATGCGAATACATGCAAGTAAAAAAAAATCATTTACACCTGAACAGAAGTGGGAAGAAGAAAAAAAAAATCTAATCCCACCCCAAATCTCATTAATAACTTATTAAAGTTTTAAATGCACACTCCTGTCCTTTGACTTCAAGCCAGAACAAATGAACAAAACAGGCTTAAAACAATTTAGATTCAACTAATTCAACAGTATTTACACCATGTGTGGAAAATAGAAACAACATACGTTCATATATTCAACAACTAAATAAAATTCCGTATAGTCACTATAGACGTGTCCATACCAATATTTGGATGTTTCTAAAATGTCCATACCAATATTTGAACAGGAAATTACATGACATTTGGGAAACAAAAGGTTACTATATTTTCTGGACTATAAGGTGACACTTAAAAGACTTTAATTTCCTCCAAAAACCATAGTGTGCCTTATTAATTCTGGTTATGTTAGTGTTAGTGACTGGGAATTTTGACTTTTTTTCTTATATTTTTGACTTTTTTTCTCATGATTTTCAAAATTTCGACTTTTTATCAATTAATTTTGACTTTACTTAATGCACTATGTATAAGTTTATAATCCAGTACATCTTATATATGAAGAATCTAAAAAATAAACCATTCATTGACAGTGCGCCTTACAGTGACTAAATATTGTCATCAGCAAACTTTTATCATGTGACAAAAACAAGACCAATCAATCAATCAATCAATCAAACTTTATTTATATCGCACTTTTCATACATGGTGCATGTAGCACAAAGTGCTTTACATCAGACCCCCCCCCCCCCCCCCCCATTATCCCGCAATTGTAGGACAAGTTAATAGATTTACAGAGTTAAAAAGAACAGAACAAATATATAAATAATAGTAATAAAATAAAAGTAAATACATAAAATGGCAGAATGAAATAATGTTTCTTTTTCTTTTTAATTTTTTTTAAACGTGCAAATAAATCACAATCAAATCAAAAAATCAAATACATTTTTATTTCAAACTAACAAAAATCTTACTAATGTGTCCACATTTTTAAGACTTTCAAAAATTAGATTTGAAGACATTTTAATGCCAATTAAGGCCTTATTTTTAGAACAATGAATTCAATGCCTATGATTTTTTCTTTATGGAGTCAGTAAATAATCATTATAATCCACATTTCCTACCAGTTGATGGCAGTAGTGCATTAACTGTCAAAAATACCTCACTAAAGAATCAGAAAAGTGTCAAAGCAAGAACAGAACCTTCTAGTTTTACCAAAACTATAGAGAAATAAAGTCCTACAGGATCAGATTTGGGGGAAATAAATTTCATTAGAGTTGATGATGAGAAATAATTTTTTTCTATATAATTTTTATTTTTATTTAATTAATTTTTTATTTATATTTCTCTATCAATTACACATATAGTATTTGTAAAGAAAGTCATTGTTTGTTATAAGATTGTTGAAGGAAAATACATACACAGAAAAAAAAAAAAAAACTACACACCTGAATGATGTAGGAGCGATGTCTTCATAACCTCCAGAATTTTTTCAGAATTTCAGTAAATGCCTTTTGCAGCTTCATTAACCAAACTTGGAATGATTTTTTTTATTATTATTGTTGAAGAATGAAGTGAAATTTTCTCAAATAATCATTGATGCGTTGGTGACATTTATTGCATGTGACGTGAGATGGAGTCGACTGAGCTGTTTCACACAACACTGGTCGTTATTTTAGTGTCTTTACAACAAACTGTGACTTTATGGACTCGTAAAATTATATGTTAAGGAGACAAACACCTTAAATGTTACTGATAGAAACAGGAAAAAAAACATTGACCACTATATATATATATATATATATATATATATGTATGTGTGTGTGTGTGTGTGTGTGAGTGTATATGTACAGTATATATATATATATATATATATATATATATATATATATATATATATTTTATTTTTTATTTTTTTCTGGTCAGACACTGGAAGGGGCGGAGCTTCCCCTCTTTGTTACAAACATGTGTAATGAAGTTCATGGCGCTGACACTATGAAGCCCCATTTATTTATTTCAACCATGTTTATTTAAGAGTCCGTACGTACTCTACATAGTGATGGTAGACTTCCACAGTTTCCATGGTGACCTCACACTCACAATTAGAATCTCATTATTACCTCCGCCAAGGAGGTTTTGTTTTTGCTGGACTTTGTTTGTTGGTTTATCTGTCATTCTGTCTGTTATTTAGCGAGATAACTAAAATGTTATGGATGGATCTTGATGAAAATTTCATAACACGTTGGTGGTGTCACAAGGAACAAATGATTAGACTTTGGTGATGATCCAGAAGAGATCCTGGATTTATTCTGCATTTAAAATGTAAAATGTTAAAATTTGTAAAAATTTAAAATTGTAAGTGATCCAGAATCCAGGATCTCTTGCAGACCATCACAAAAATCTAATCATTTGTTCCTTGTGACACCCCCCAACACGTTATGAAAGTTTCATTAAGATCCGTCTCTAACTTTTTCAGTTATCTTGCTAAATAACAAACAGACAAACTGGCAAAAACATAACCTCCTTGGTGGACCTCTCTTCATTCGGGGGCGGGGGGCCTTTTAAAGTGAGTTACTGTGTAGATAATGTGTTTGATCAAGTTACAGTTACTTAGTTTTGTGGATATGGGCAGGAAATTTACAAAAAAATGGGGAAAGAAAAGTCACAATCGAGCTAAAAAGTCACGAGATTTGAAAAAAAAAGTTATAAATGTGAGATAAAAATGCATAATTTTAAGAGAAAAAGTCAAAATTGTGAGATAATAGTCATATAACTATTGTATATAAAGTCACAGCGACTTATTTTTCATACTGTCACATCTATTTAGTCTATTCTGAATATGTAATGAGTACAAAGTACAGATATTTGTACAAAAATGTTGGGAGTAAAAGTAAAAAAGTTGGCAGAAAAATAAATACTCAAGTAAAGTACAGATACCTAAAAAAAACTCAACTTAAATACAGTAATGAATGGTAAATGGTAAATGGACTGCATTTATATAGCGCTTTTCCACCTTCATGGTGCTCAAAGCGCTTTACATTAGCCTCTCATTCACCCATTCACACACACACTCATACACCAGTAGGTTTCTAAGGTCAAAGGTCAGTCCTACTGGGGGCCTAAGTCAGGGTTCAGTGTCTTGCCCAAGGACACTTCGACATGTGGACAGCCAGAGCCGGGACGCAAACCGCCAACCTCTCGGTCATTGGGCGACCCACTCTACCAACTGAGCCACAGCCGCCCGTACTTTTACTTAGTTACTTTACACTTCTGTTGACATCTAATTATTCAGAATGTAGAACCTGAATTCAAATCATTTTTACACTCTTAATATCTTCATTGTTATTCATCCTACGGCCCAGATTGAACTCTTTGGGGGCCAGATTTGGGTTCCGAGCCTTATGTTTGACACCTGTGTTGTCGAAGCTCCGCCTCTCCGGGCAGAAGCCGGCTGCAGGAGACAGCTCGGCAGCAGGACGGATCCTGGAAATCCTTCCCTCTTTGTTTGATGTGGTTTGCTCAGTAATGTCTCCCTCTGCTCCAAGACCACGAACACTTACCTGCGACAGAACCAGAATAGTTTATCGCATGTCAAATAAGTGTGAGCTGATTCAGTCCATCCTCTGGGTTTTCAGTCTGGACCCACAGTTGTATGATACAAGAACTCAGTTTGAAGTCTGAGTCCAGGTAGAACACTTAACCCTTTGGTGCATGAACTATGACAACTTTAGTGGAAATTACTTTCCTACTTTTTTTTATTTTTCTTATTGTCCTCTGCTGTTGTAACCATGGTAACGTCCCCACTGAGTGTTATGGTTTTAGAACGTTCCCACAACACTGTTCTTGGTTCCCTCAGTCGTTCCAGAACGTTCCGGGTTCGTCAATATCCAGTTCAAAGTGAAAACAATCAGCTGTTTCTGTCAGTGACACGTTACCATAGAAACCATCAACAATATTTGAATGAAATTTTCAAAACTATAATAATATTAATTAGGTAAAAAAAAAATGGAGAAAGTACAAACAATAAAGAGGATTAACTGTAAAAACTATCAAACAATTACACTGTAAAATATATAAACTATTTAAGGATTATCTTATCTTATGTGATCTTTTGATAAACACCATGTGATTGACATTTTATATGAAAATATTTTTAATTTTATTACAAAAATGTCCACTCAGTTGGAAAATATGTGTTTAATTTTTGAAGCAAAGAAGCGTATATTAAAAACTCATCATCAGAAAGTCAACGTTGCTTCCCCTGGTCACTCTAAACAGCAAACACCCAAGAACATACTGAAGATAACATAAACTTAACTGGTATTTTTAACCTTTTTAAACTTTTTTTTAAATCTTTTTAAAACTTTTAACCTTATTGTGTAGTTTTAAACTGCCACGGCCATTGTTTATTCATTCATTTATCATGTATTTACTACTGTTTTCTATTCAAATACTTTTTTCATGGTGTCCCCACGAAACACTAACATGCATGCAATGAAAAATTCTATTCTATTCTATTCTATTCTATTCAAAATTTCATTCAGCTAATTTCTCACATTTTAAAAAATATCAATACAAATTATCACTTTATTACTTCATGAAGATAATATGCAAACAGATTGTTTTATTTTTACTTTGTAAGAACAGCAAAGTTACAGTAACAGTATGAATTATAATGTATTGAATGATACATAACCCACAAAACCCATAAATATACTAGAGAACATCTGTGGAATAAGTGTCCACTGTAGTGACCAGTAAATGAATCAAAGGGTTAAATCATCTGGTTAATGTAGACTGGTGTTTGTCAGGTTAAAGTGGCTTTAAAACCTTAAAGCAGAAGTGATCCAATCCTGGGCTTTGACAGCTGGTATCCTGCACGTTTTAGATAGTTCCCTCTTCCATCACACCTGGAAGCCATTACATAATTAACAAGTTCGATTCATTAATTGAATCAGGTGTCATGGAAGAAGGAAATAACAAAAACGTGCAGGATCCCGGCCCTTCAGGACCAGGATGGCCCACCTCTGCCTGAAACAGATAAAAAAAAATGTACATCAAAATCACAGCATTTGAATTTGTACATTGAGAAATTTCGATTTTGCCATTTTGAGCCAAACTGTGTAAACTGGAAGTGATTAGGACATGTGTAGCCGAGGCTTCTACCTGGTCCTTTTTCAGTTACAGAATGAGTTATAAAATTTAAATAATTGTTCTTACTGTTATTATATATATATATATATATATATATATATATATATATATATATATATATATATATATATATATAGTATATATATATATATATAGTATATATATATATATATTTAAAGATGGATAGAAGGATATGTGTATATATGTATGTGTGAGTATGTATACATATTTTTGTTCTTGTTTTTTTGTTTCTATAAAGATGTATAGTGTATGTGCTGTGTGTATATATATATGTATATGTGTATATATATGTATGTGTGTGTGTGTGTGTGTGTACATTTGTTAACTGAAATCACAGAATGCAATGATGGTGTTGTAATTTTTGTAACTGAAATAAACAAACTTTTTGCCGACATGAAATGTTATTTTTAGACCTCTTCTAAAGTTCTAAACAACAACAACATCATACTTATGTGGTAGTAAGTAGAGGGTCCCTAAAAGCAAAGTGAAGTGTCCTGGGGTCTTCATGTCGTTAGACATTGTTTCCAGAGTTACCTTTTCAGATGCAGAAGCCGTCGTTAGGAAGAAATCTGTAATAATCAATGGCAGAGTACAGAGTTAAACACTTTGGAAATTCACAATTTCGTTGCATTGTTATTTAAAAACATAGTTCAGTATTTTATTAGAAATTAAAATGAAGCTGAATGTAACAGCAAAGCTTAGGCTACGAACAGGCTGTTGTTTTTAAAAATGAATGCAACGAAATTATGAATTCAGATTAATTGTTTTTTTTTTTACCTCTAAGGGGTAATTGTGTTTACAGACATGGTCCACAGCAAAGGACAGGACATTAAAGACGAGACACATTCCACATCCACACAGATCCATCAGTGGACAGAAACAGGAACAGCTGAAGGCTTCGGTCATAAAGTGCAGCAGTGACAGACTGCTCTTTTATATTTTGTATTTATTTAACCTTTATTTACCCAGGCAAGCAATTAAGGACAGGTTCTTATTTACAAATGCAGCCTGATCAAAGAGCAGTGGCTCCTTGAGGGGAAGGGGTAGAGGTAGGGGGGCTAAACGTAAAAACATGGTTAAACAATTATCAAACAGTAAAAAAAAAAAAAAAGGTACAATACAACACAACAATAACAGAGAAGCACGTAAGAGACTATTCAACAGGTGCAACAGTTGACTTAAGTCTTAAATAAATAACTAAAAACATGAAGCTAAAATAACTAATAATGACATAAAAGTAAAATCAACTAATTTTGTTCCTTGAGATAACTTCTGTTAGGATGTAGCACTATGTAAATAAAATTAGATTTTATTTAAATTATCTCACACTAATGTCAAGCATGTGTAATCATTACTTACTAACAGTATTTTTTCACTTTGATAGTGATTTATTTAATTATACTGTTTCATGTTTTTAACAAAATTCCATTAAATTGAGCCATAGTTCAGCAGACGTTTTATTTTCCACTTAAAGACATTTCTGCTTCTTCTTCAACATGCGTTTTTTTTGTTTTTACTTTAACAATATTTTTCGGCTTTAAACCATTTCAGCTTCTATACTTGAACTTTAAGCCATTTCATTTCTTTCAACTTCTGGATGTGACAGATAATAAATGTACCTCTGATACAGTTCATTCCTTTAATTTCTTTGTAAATTCCACTGATATTTTCACACCATGTGAATGTGGCTTTATTATTAATCTGTTGCTAGGTGTTTATTATCATTTGCCACATAATTAAATCGACTTCATGCTAAATTTAAGAAAAAACGTAATAATTAAAACCAACTCGTCGACTCATCATTTTAATAGTCGGTGACTAGTCAACTATTAGTTAATTAGTCACACCCTAATTAACAAACCAATTATCTCTGCAGTGAACACGTACAGATAGATTAGACAAATATCTGCTGATGCCAGAAACAGGAATAGTGTCCAATATATATAAGATAAAACACATTATTTCTATATTTGGTTTGTATTTTCTGTCATAATTAGCATTTTTTAGGACAACGTACTAGTTATAGTACCGAAGTGGGAGTGGAACACATGCACAACATATCTATATCATTAAACAAACGCTATTTTTTTAAAAAATGTAACTATAATTTCTAACCTAACTTGTTGCTGTTTAATGTTGTTGTAGATTAAACGTGTGTGTCCAGTGTGATCTGATCCACAGCATCTGCAGTTTAAAGTTCAACACAAACAAGTATTTAGAGAATGCCTAAAGTCGCCCTTATTTTGTGCCAATCTCAAATTTCTATGACAACCAGTTCTTGAATTAGAGCCAATAATGTGATTTTGACCTTTGACCTTTTGCAATATTGATAATTTCATTATATGTATATATGCATCAGTGATGATATTATATCCAGTATTGATTAAGTTATAGTGTGATATGTCTTTGCTTGACACACACACACAGTGTTACAGAAGTTAATTTTGCAACATGTCACCTTTGACCTCCAGAGATCTCAAAACCTATTGGTCGTAGGTGATAACACCAAGTATGAGAATTGTAGAAATCTTCATTCCGCATCATTTGGTACCAATCTGAAAGTTCTCTGACCTTCAGTTACAACCTATAATGTGATTTTGACCTTTTAGTTAATTGTGACCTTGACCTTTGACCTTTACTCAAATGGATCATTGCATCTGATGTGGATTAGCTATATGTATATACCATGTAATTACATAGTGATATTTCAACTATTAATTTCATTAGGCGAGATTAACAAAGGTTTTTCTCAGTAGGTGCAGTGTCATAAACATATATAAATGTATATTTTGATCATTTTAATTGGGACGTGTTTATGGAAACAGCAAAAATTAAAAAAAGATTTTGTAAAAAATCCAAATTTTAGGCATTATTTGCCAGTTTTCACACATAGACGAAATATAAACACCTTTAGCAATACAATCTGACTTGATTGAAAAAAGTGAATTTCTCTCATCAATCACATTAATCAGTAAAGTTGCTGTATATTTGCATCTATAATCATGTTATTGATCAGCTGACTTATTGCATCTTTACATATATTATGACGACTACAATGACAATAACTGGTCAAGCATCTAAAGTGGACAGATTATTACACTTAATTAGACCTCACATCTACATTCGATGGAACAGAAACAGTGTTCTTTGCTTCCTCTACTCTGTTAAATAAAGACATGTGTAACAACAACATCCAACGTAGCCTGGATCATTCACTCCAAACCAGTTCATATCGTGTTTATTGTGTTTGTATTATCATGTGCATGGAGATATTTCATAAAACGGATGTAGCATGGACAGACTTTTTTTAAATGGGGATGGAAACACATCCTTCCTGATGTGGACACGGCTCTATAAGGTGATACATGCTAACTCGGCTAAATGTTCCGCTTAAGGGGCTCGTGCTCGTCATCGTCATCAACTAGTCTGCCACGTCCTCGACCTCAGAAAAAAAACACTGTGGTTATGTGTTAATAAAGCCAAAATCTGCTTCATTTTCCATGTTTTTTTAAAAGGCATGTACTGGTAATACACTAAGTAAGAAATTTTTTTTTTTTCTGTTTCTTTTCTATAAAGTATATTTTTTTTAATGGATGAACTGATGTGAACAGTGTGTGTTTAAGGAAAATATCACTATACAAGACAGACACATGGACAGAGAAAAGTGAAAGCATAGTGTAACCCAACAGCAGGCTGCAAAGCATGTTGTCGGTGTGTGGCAGTGTGTGTGTGTGTGTGTGTGTGTGTGTGTGTGTGTGTGTGTGTGTATGTGTGTGTGTGTGTGCGTGCTGAGGGTCTTTGTCTGCTGCTGGTTGAGCTGGCGCTGGCAGGCCTGTGGGAAAGGATTAGACTTTCACGCCTTTTCCTCCACACTGAATCCCCATCAAAGACATTCCTTGCATAACAAATCAATGAGTACTGTCACACACACACACACACACACACACACACACACACACACACACACACACGTACACACATACACACACATGCATCCACATGCACACACTCCTGTTAATCATTAGCCAAACAATAACTTTCAGGATTCAGACAGAACTTTCTTGTTCTAGCCTCAAATGTGGGAAGAAATTAGCAGAATTAATAGTTTATGTTGATAAAAGCACAGATAGTCAGAGAAATACAACTTATCACTGTAAAAGTATGTATGAATATGTTACAGTTATATCACATCCATCATACAAAACATATATATATATATATATGTTTTGTATATATATATTATATATACAAATATATATATATAGGTATATATATAAATATATATATATATATATATATATATATATATATATATATATATATATATATATATATATATATGATATATATTATATCGTACATGCATACTTTTAATAGTTGTTCATTGCATCAACACTGGCACTAATTGTAAATGTTTGTACATCCGGGAATGAAACAGTCGCACTTTTCTTCCTTGGAATATTCAAGCTATCAGCTGATTCCTTGAACCAACTCGATAACGGGGAAAATGTGATAAATAGCACAAGACAACGATGTTTAGCATCCAGTATTGGGTGGGTTAGAGTTATACTGTAGATTCATGTCTGAGTTCACTTCTGTTTTATCTCTTTAAAGCTTCCATACATGACTTATGAGAGCCTGTGTTTACCTCCTGTATTTGTTTGTTTGTTTGTTTGTTTGTTTGTTTGTTTGTTTGTTTGGTTTGAAATGTAAAAAGTGATCCAGGCTTCAGGATCATTTGTTCTTTGTCACACTCCCAACACATCCATATTTCTTTCTTTTTTTTTTTTTTTTAAATCAAAATCCATCCATAACTTTTTGAGTAATGTTGCTTTTCTAGTTTATAATTATTATAATATAATTTATAATCATTGTTTTTTTTTTTCTAGAGCAATTTTATTCCTTTTGAGGCATGAAAAAAGCAATGCAATTGATTTTTTTCAGTAGCCTGTTTTTCATACAGTTACTAAACTATTCATTTTTGAAGCAAAGAAGCAGGTACAGTTGTGGAAAAAAATATTAGACCACCCAATTTGAGGGTGTTTTCATCAGTTGTGTTTATTTTTTTTCTTTTATTATATATTTTTAAAATGTCTATTATTTTAATGTATTTTTAACATTATTTTATTTATTTATTTTTTGGTGTGTATGTCTTGATTTATCTGTTTTGTTCCATCGCTGTTATTCACTGTGCATTCATGTTTGTGTTGCCTTCAAGGACATACGTATGTACTTTATCTGTGTATTTATTTATTTATTTATATTTTACTTTCTCTGTATGCCAATATAGGTATGTATTTTTATGTACTGATTCATAGATAATAGATCTTATTTCAAGAAATCTTACTAAGATCGTTTTGCAGCTGTTTTTTTTTAACTTAAATTATGCAAAAAATAAATAAGAAATAAATAAATAAGTATACCAATGAAACAACTGAATGATTTTCAAGATATATTGTCAATAAATAAGTCATTTATATGTCACTGAAAAATTATTCTTCAGGTGATTCTCTCTTATTTCAAGTGTGATGAGATATTTTGACTAGAAATGAGGAAAATACACTTGGTAAAGTTTCGATTCTTGCAGTGTACGTAATGTAATGTAATGTAATGTAATCTATGTAATGTAATCTGACCTCTGTTCATTTGAATGGGGGGGGTCTTCCTTGGCGTAGTGCTTTTCTAGTTTATAATTAATATAATATAATTTATAATCATTCATTCTTTTTATTCCTTTTGAGGCATGAAAAAAGCAATGCAATCAAATGTTTTCACTAGCTTCTTTTTTACTAAACTATCCACACTCAGATGGAAACTGTACCATTCATGTTTGACGCAAAGAAGCAGGGACAGTTGTGGAAAAAATTATTAGACCACCCCTTGCTTTTTTCGGTTTCATATTGATTTTAATGCCTGTTACAAATGAATTTGTTTGGACAAATATAATGATGATAACAAATCACAAAAAAAATAGTTCATAGTAGTTTAATTTTAGAGTTGATATCTATACATTTAACCTGTTTTTTTTTAATAATAACCAAAATTACTTCAGTTCTTACATCAATATTTATGTCATTATACTGATGAAAACAGTGCTTTTATTCATTCCATGTTTTCTTTTCTGTCTGTTTTAGTCACATGATACACACACGACTGAATGTCCATTGATTTTTCTGCGTTTCGATGGTCTAATTATTTTCCCTACACTGTAATTAAATCTCAACATCACAAAGTGATATTCTCTGTGAAACCTATGAAATTAAAAAAAACTTTTTAATGCTGCTAATGCTCACATTTTAACATACTTTCATATCAATTATTACTCACGTCATGAAGATATGAGAAAAATAAACTTTTCTTTTTACATTCGAATAACAATTAGCAATAGATTTAGACTAAAACATGTTACTGCAGATGGGGTTTATCTAGAACAGTAAAGTAACAGTAATGGTATAAATGTTAATGTGTTAACTGATATGGAACTAAAATAACAAAACCCATGAATATACAGTCATGGGAACAAAAAAAACCATTAAAAGTCATTACAAATGGTTATGCAATCCAGTCCTAACTCCTGTGTATCATGTGACGAAAACAGACCGAAAAGAAAACATGGAATGAATAAAAGCACTGTTTTTATCAGTATAATGACATCGATATTGATGTAAGAACTGAAGTGATTTTGGTTATTATTAAGAAAACATGTTAAATGTAGAGATAAAGTCTCTTTTTGTTTTCGTCAACAGAAACTAAGAGACATTTTAGGAATGTTTTTTACTTCTTAAGCCACATTTTGTCTGTTTTTATTGGTCATCTATAACTGTATTATATGTTTAGCTATAGTTATCGTCACAAGACCCACATTTATGTCTAGTTTCATCTCGTTTTTGTCACGTGATAAAGGTTCTTTGATGATAATATTTAGTCACTATAAGGCGCACTGTCAATGAATGGTTTATTTTTGAGGCTCTTCATATATATTAGGTGCATTGGATTATAAAGTGTATGACGTGAAGTCAACATCATTAGATAAAAAGTCAAAATTATAAGATAAAAAGTCTAAATTATTACACAAAAAGTCAAAATTATGAGATAAAAAAGTCCAAATTATTACATAAAAACAAAAAATTATGAGATAAAAAAGTCTAAGTTATTACATAAAAATGACAAATTATTAGAAAAAACGTCTAAATTATAAGATAAAAAGTCAAAATTATTACACAAAAAGTAAAAATTATGAGATAAAAAAGTCTAAGTTATTACATAAAAACTAAAATTTTTTAGAAAAAATGTCTAAATTATAAGGTAAAAAGTCTAAGTTATTACATAAAAACTAGAAATTATTAGAAAAAAAGTGTAAATTACTACGTAAAAAGTCTAATTTATGAGATAAAAAGTCTAAATTCTAACACAAAAAGTCTAATTTATAAGATAAAAAGTCTAAAACAGTCACTAAACACAATCAGAATTAATCCATATTTCAGGCGCACTGTGGTTTTTGAAGGAAATTAAAGTCTTTTCATTGTCACCTTATAGCCCAGAAGTTTCCCAAACGTCATGTTATTTCTTATTCAAACATTGGTGTGGACATTTTAGAACCATCCATATATTGGTCTGGACACGTCCATAGCGTCCATACAGCAGAAAAGGAAAAACTACCGTCACTAAAACATTAATGTTAAACTGACATAAAAACTCTGACTCTTGTGTTATTTGACCACATGTGAGACTCCAGGTTTAGTTTGTGACTTTACCAACAGTATCAGAATATAATTAGTGTGGAAATTTACCAGTACGAACTCGTCTCTTACACAGACTAACTCCATTTTATTCATATTTTAATACTTTAATATTAGTGTGTGATCATCCAGTAACACATGATGCATGAACACAGTAAATGACTTTTATAAAAACATGGACATTTGAGGGTGTTTTCATCAGTTGTTTTTAGTTTGTTTTGTTTTTTTTATTATATATTTTTTAAATTATTATTATTATTATTTTTTTTTTATTATTTTACTTATTTATTTTTTGGTGTGTATGTTTAGATTCATCAGTTTTGTTCCATTGCTGTTATTCACTTTAACTCATTGTTTACTGTGCATTCATTGTTTGTGTTGCCTTCAAGGACGTACTGTATGTACTTTATGTATGTATTTATTTATTTATATTTTACTTTCTCTGTATGCCAATATAGGTGTGTATTTTTATGTAGTGATTCATAGATAATAGATCTTATTTCATTTTGCATTTTTTTTTTTACTTAAATGATGCAAAAATAAATAAATAACTAAGTCTACAAATGAAACAACTAAATGATTTTCAAGATCTATTGTCAATAAATAAGAAAAAAGTTACTATGTAGGCGATTCTCTCTTATTTTTAGTGTGATGAGATATTTTAACTAATGATGAGAAAAATAATGAGAAATATACACTTGGTAAAATGTTGATATTTACACTGTAATGTAAACTAATATAATATAATATAATATAATATAATATAATATAATATAATATAATATAATATAATATAATATAATATAATATAATATAATATAATATAATATAATATAATATAATATAATATATATTCAGATGACAAATGAAAGATAAAATCCTGAATGTTAGCGTTCACTCCCAGCACCCAGAGGAGACGTGGGGTCACGATAAGCACAAAAATGTATATGACTCACACTCTGTCGCCACCTTTGGACATTTTACACCAGTGTGTTAGACATCGCTTTACACTTCCATCATAAAAACAGCAAATGTGGGAATCAAGACCAAGGGAACACTGACGCTGAACCATTTGGTGCAACGTGTTGTTAAAGCGTTTGATGTTGTTTCCTCTTTACTCTAATGCAGGGGTGTCAAACTCATTTTAGTTTAGGGGCCACCCCCCCCCCCCCCCCCACACCCCACCCCCCAGTATGATCTGATATGGGCTAGACCAATACAATAATAACAGAATGATATATAAATAATATAAGATTTTCCGCATGTATTAGAGAGGAAAAAAAGTTACATTATTTTATGAAAACACTTACATTTATGAACTATCCTTAAAACAGGGGTGTCCAAAACCAGTCCGCAAAGGCCGGTGTCCTACATGTTTTAGATATTTCCCTTGTCCACATGATTCAGTTTAACACTTTAACTCCTGAAACTTTGCTTAAAATAAGCAACGAAATGAACAAAAGTGAATAAGTTGACAAAATAATTCGTAACATGAAGAAAGTTAGACACAAATGGAGCGAAATTAAAGAAAAAATAAAAAAGTAAAACGTAGAAAAATAAACAATGGGCGACAAAATAAACAAAAACGTCGTCTCACTTTGCTCATGTTACTAATTATTCTGTCAGTTTGTTCTTCATTTTTGTTCATTTTATTGATGACTTTGGCCATTTTTAGTCATTTTGTTGCTTATTTTAATTTTTTTTTTTTTTTTTTTACTGTGGAACTGCTAAAGATTCAGGAGTTAAAGGGTTAAAATGAATTCAGTGTGAAAAATTATGGACAACTACAAGAGGAAAAGTGGTTTGGTATCTACGTGTGCTGTCGTCGGTTGTAAAACCTGAATGAGTGGTTACATAGAGAATGTTTGAACCACAAACCTGCCACAAAAGAGCCAATGTTCATGTCCTCTGATGTTTGAATTTTTCCACAAGCCTCTGAATCACGGGCATTGAATTTTAAATATCTACTCTGGAATGTTTTTGTGTGTTCCCATCACTTTGTGGACAAAACCACCAACTAATGATAACCTGTTTCTACAGTTATTTTACACAGTTAAAGAGGCGACGACTCACCCAGCAGATTATTATCTCCCCAAAGTGACTTAAACTTCAATCTGATGCAACTTTAGCAATGAAACTGTCAATACTGTTAATTATGAAGTTGTCATACAGTAATGTTGGGGCGTCACAGCCATTTATCATCGGAAAATTAACAAACAATTATCCTTTAATGATTACATTTTTTATATTAAAAAAGTCATATATGGCTGAAAATAATAACAAAAATGTGTTTCCTCAACTAAACATTTATTCAATTCATAAGTAAAAAATTATGAGATAAAAAGGATTTTAAAAAATCAGACACTGTACCTCTTTTTTCTTACAAAAATGTTTTGTCAATGACTAAAAATATGTTCCTCAGGTGGAACATCACTTAAAAAAGTTGTAGAACCACTGTCTTAGTGTAAATGTCACAGAACAAGACATAGTTTATTAACTTAGTTTAACAACAGTAACATTTCTCATTACTTACTGGTTAATAACTATTTGTTAACACCACGAAGAAGAACTGTTTACATTAACAGTGAACTGAGGTGCGCTTCATTTACATATGCTGTTGTGCCGCCCGGGCGGGTAAACAGTTTAAACCATAGATATTGTAACAGCCCCGAAATGTTATTGATGTTTGTTTGGTGTGATTGTGACGACAATAACTGTTTATCCTGAAATAAAAAAGTAGGTGAGACCAACTCTGTCTGTTTCCTGGATCCAGTAACGATATAATATATAAACTCTGGAAAAAGTGGGGGCTGTGAAATCATCTGGTTGGAGAAGTGGGGGTGTCATAACACCCCCATCCCCCACGGCAGCGACGCCCATGGCCACCAGTGTTTTGCTAAAACAGCTGATTAGCATATAAGCTAATGTTCATAGTACGTTGGATTGACAGGTCGTCTACAGTGCTCTGTATGTAGGGGTGTCACATGTCAATTGAAATATGGAATCGTCCCATATTAATTAAAAACAAACTTACGTCTGGTATTGAGGTGAGCTTTAAACGAAACGAAATTCTTATTTTGTCATTGATGGGTTATATAAAAATAAATCAGAGGTCTGTGAATCTGATGGGATTTTGGGATGAGAATACGGGACACTATTTGCCATAGTGTCCCGTATTTTCCCCTCACAGAATTGGCAGCCGTATCTGTGTGTGTGTGTGTGTGTGTGTGTGAGAGAGAGAGAGAGAGAGAGAGAGAGAGAGAGAGGGAGAGAGAGAGAGAGAGAGAGAGAGAGAGAGAGAGAGAGAGAGAGAGAGAGAGAGAGAGAGAGAGAGAGGGAGAGAGAGAGAGAGTACACTTTATTATTATATATTAGTGCTTTATATGTAGATACTGATACACCTCACAGGCTGTCAGATTGTCCATAGCTTTCCTGTCTATTGTAATAGAATCCATGAAATACGCACAAATCTTGCTGTACGTTACGTTGGGTCACGTCGTCATATTATCCTCTCAGGTCTGCACCACATTTGGGTGGGGGATAATAACGCCATCTCCAGACAAAGTACTAAAACTATGTTCCCAGGACATTAATAGCTCACAAACAGCTAGCAATAGAAGTCTGTTCACATTAGCAAACACTACGAAACGTACTTCTGTCGGAAATAACATACGTATCTGGATGATAATGGCGCCGCCCAGTGTATGTGGCGTAAACTAGTAAATGGTAAATGGACTGCATTTATATAACTCTTTTCCACCTTCATGGTGCTCAAAGCGCTTTACATTAGCCTCTCATTCACCCATTCACACACACACTCATACACCAGTAGGTTTCTAAGGTCTACAGTAAGTCCTACTGGGGGCCTAAGTCAGGGTTCAGTGTCTTGCCCAAGGACACTTCGACATGTGGACAGCCAGAACCGTCTATAGGAGGGTTAGATTGTAGAGTCGTCAAACCAACTGAGGTTGAAAGTTTGAATTTCAGAGTAGTTTTAAGGGCCCTATAAAGGGTTAAACAAGTGGTAACACAATAGCTATTGTCAGTGTCTTTATTTAAAAAAAGTTAATGCAAAACAGCTGAAAAAAAAAACCAAAAACCTAGTGTTGTCATGCCTGGACTGTCCTCAGTGTGTGTTATGGGCCTGAGTGTATTCTAGAACTTTCCACATTCATTCAGGTGTTTGTGCGACAGTAGATGAGACCATGTTCACATGTTTGAAACCAAAGCCAAAACACAGCTGCACTCATGTTCCCACATCAGCAGAATATTCTATGTTTCTTACATAATAATTCAACGTCGTGTTGGTTTCTTTCAGCAGTAAAGGAAGTCCAGTCTTCCCGTGATTCATGTCGGAAATAAGCACAAAAAAAAAGAGGAACGTTTCCAAAGTTGTCGAAAAGCAGACGCAGCACTTTTTTTTTTTTTACATGAGAAATGTGGGTTTGTGTTTGCTGCTGCATCACAAATAACTAAGTACTTTCTATTTGCACTGAAGCATTGTCTGTGTTATCTGACAGTTTGATGTGGAAAAAATTATTAGACCACCCTTGTTTTCTTCAATTTCTTGTTAATTTTAATGCCTGACAGGTGGTAAAAGTGTGTGGAAAAATGCTCTAGTAAAAGGAAAAGTACTGATTTCACTCCTTTACTGAAGTAAAAGTAAAAAAAAAAAAGTACAACTTCTCAATTGTATTAAATTAAAAAGGAAACACTGCATTTTTTTATTTTTTTTTTGCCATAGGTGAAATTAAAAAAAATCTGAAAAGTTTCAAAATTATCCAAAAATAAAGTTTGTAAAAGTAAGTTATAGTGTAGAAAATATGTTTGATCAGGTCAAAGTGTTCAGTTTTGTGGGTATGGACAGAAAATGTATGAAAAATGGGGGGGAAAAAAATCACAATTAAGATAAAAAAAAAAGTTGAGTTATGAGATAAAAAAAAAAAAAAACGTCATAAATATGAGATTAAAAAATGCAGAATCATGAGATAAAAGGTTACAATTATAAAAAAAAAATGCATGGATTAAAAAGTCACAATTATTGATTGATAGAAGTTTATTTTGAACAAAAAAAATAGAAAAACAAAGTAAAAACAACAAATAAATGCATGTTCAAACATGTTCAAAATGGAGTGAGAAGACGTCAAAACTGATCTATATTCACAATATTCACTTTCCCAAGTTGCTAGTACTGCTACTACAAAACAGTTTCATAATATTAATAATAATACATATGTATATTTGAATAATGAAAATGAACACACTGGTCAGAAAAGGACCAGCTGATGCACATAAATAAAAATAAATAAATAAATACATCCTTACACCTCGTTTCTGTTCCTCTATATTTCATCCCTTTATCCAGTGAAAACATATTCTTCATATTTAGTTTTAAATTGCATTGTTTGGACATAATTTAGAATTTTTACCTCATAATTTTGACATTTTCTCTCAAAATTCTGCATTTTTTTTTTTATCTCCTATTTATAACTTTTTTTTTAATCTCATGATGAGTTTTCATCTCAATTGTGACTTTTTCTTGTAATTTTTCTTGCCCATTATCCACAAAACTGAGTATTGTGATCTGATCAAACACATTATTTACACAGTAACTCACTTTTAAATGGTTTATTTGAGATACTTTTGAACTTTTTCAGATTTTTCTTGGGTTAAATTTGTATTATTGTGTTCACGGCAAAAATAATTATAATAAAAAAAAAAAAAATGCAGTTTTACTTTTTACTTTTGTACTTTATGACAATTGAGAAATTATACTTTTTTACTTTTACTTATGTAAAGGAGTTGAATAAGAGTATTTTTTTTCACACAAGTAGCCGTACTTTTACTTCAGTACATAATGTGAGTACTTAAGTCTCACTATGTAACCAGTTTTTGGTGGAAATAAAACACATTTTATTTCTCCTTTTGTCAACTGAGCAGAATTAGGTATGAATGTAGGAAATGCTGACTATAAGAGGTGCATTACATGACTGTTTTAGTGAATTACTGTGAAACGTCTGTAGGCGTTGGTTATTATGCGTTTTATTTTTATTGACCACTAAAGTCAGCAGGGGTGAGTGTCCTTTTAACACAGCTGACATTACATGACAAAGGGCATCAACACATGCATGCATGGAAAGTTACCAGGCAGAGAGGGTCGGCCAAGAAGAAGCTGGAGACGCTTGGGATTATGGGAAATGTAGTATCTATTTTGCTGACACAAAAAGTGCAGGTATTTTAGGGTCTTTTTTTTTACCATTATAAGCCATATCATTCAGCCTGTGGTTTAGAACTGACCCAGAGCACTTATAACACCTTTAGATTTATAAAGCATTATAAGATAGATTTACATTTATTCATAACTGTTATAATATAATCCACAAAACTGAGTAACTGTGACTCAATCAAACACATTATCTACACAGTAACTCACTTTCAAAGGCTTTATTTTAGATACTTTGGAAACTTTTCTGTTTTTATTTTCTGAAGTATTGTTGTGTTCATGGCAAATAAACACTTTTACTTTTTACTTTATTACAATTGAGAAGTAGTTATTATATTTCTTTTGCAGTATTTCAAATGACATGAACACTCATTTACTGAAGAGGTCTTTAAAAAAGACTAGGCCGCTGAGACGGCTGGAAAAGGTGATTATTTAACAGAGGAGAGAATGAAGATATGTGGTTAAAATGAAAATGTTTTCGAAACTGAAACCAAATTTTGGAGGGAATGTTTAATTACCGGGTTAAGGATTTGACGTTGTGGTCCTGTAGGGAAAATAGAGCTCAGTAGAGATATGGGTCAAACTGCAGGGTTGCTATTCAATTCCATATTGGCCCAAACAGGGCCTTGATTGATTTGATTGATTTGATTTGATTTGAATGATTTATTTCGAACATGTGCAAAGTGCAACAATAATCAATACAACAACAATAATAATAATAACAATGACATGTCCAAAAAGGAGTAGGATGAAGCATAAACTTATTTAATCCTACCTCTTCTTCACTTCCCCAATAACCTGAATTCATCTTATAGTAATATAGTGCATAGATTTGATTAGATTAGTCTTTATTGTCATTGTCACATGGAGCTACAGTTACACCACAAATTTAAAAAGCAGGACAGAATAAACATAAGGGGACAGAACAAAAACAAAAATTAGGACCTAATAAAGGCAGAGGTAACAAAAAAGAGGACAGAGAGGTAGTTATTTTCTCTTTAA
This sequence comes from Siphamia tubifer, assembly GCA_020466265.1. NCBI lineage: Eukaryota > Metazoa > Chordata > Actinopteri > Kurtiformes > Apogonidae > Siphamia > Siphamia tubifer. Next base: position 9,450,446 of record CM035785.1, on the reverse strand, counting down.
AATAGAGACATGATGATAGTGTAATAAAATAAAATATAAATATAAAATATATGTGCTGTAAATATGCCGTACAGATATATATATATATATATATATATATATATATATATATATATATATATATATATATATATAATATGTGTGCTGTGTACATATAATTATGCTGTACACATAAAAAGTCATAAGGTATAAGCTATAGGTGGAGGAGGTAGTTTTGGTTGATTTTTGTCCATGGGGGGTGTTTGTGTGTGTGTGGTGTAGTACAAAAATGATGATAATAATAAAAATAATAACAATAACAATAATAAATAGCTGAAGTATTAAACAAAAAACAAAAACAAATGAGCAGATAGGAAAGTAGGTAACAAATAAAGTTTTTTTTTGTTTATTTGTTTGTTATCTTTTTTTCTTCCGTTCCTTCTTCTTCTTTTCCCTTTCTTTTTTCTTCCTTTTTTTCTTTCCTTTTTCTAATTTGTCTGCATTTTGTTCTTATTTTTTATTTTATTTACTTTACTTTATTTTTCTATTCATTCACTTATTTTATTTATTTATTTATTTATTTATTTATTTATTTATTTATTTATTTAGTTATTTAGTTATTTAGTTATTTAGTTATTTATTTATTATATCTTTTAATCCCACAGAGGGGGATTCAACGTTGCTTGAGATCAATGTTACCCCATGTGGTAATCCAGTATGTTATGTTGCTTATATTTGCAGCCCAATAATAGTTGATGAAACTGTGCAAACCCAGACCACCTGCTTACGTACCTCCAGGAACATTCTAGGGACAGAGCTGTTCCATACAAAATTAGAGATCAGCGTATGTATTTCAGCAAACACAGATTCTGGTAAGAAATAGGGAAGCGTTATTTTAATTGTGTTCAGTCTTCCATAGTGGCTATTACCTCACAATTTTTACTTTTTATCTCATAATTTAGATTTTTTTGTCTCATAACTTTAACTTTTTATCGTTACAATTTTTACTTCATTTTTATCTCTTATTTCTAACTTTTTTTTTTTAATCTCATGATGACTTTTTTTTTTTTTTTTATCTCAACTGCAACTTTTTTCCCCATTTTTCCTAAATTTTCTGACCATATCCACAAAACTGAATAAATGTGACTCGATCAAACACAATATTTTTTACACCAGATACTTTTGAAACTTTTCAGATTTTTCCTGGTTAAATACATATTCATGGAAAAACAAAATGCAGTTTTACTTTTTACTTTTTTTTTTTTTTTTTTACTTTTACTTAAGTAGAGGAGTTGAATCAGTACTTTTACTTTTATCAGAGTATTTTTTCTTCTTCTACTTAAGTATAAAAAGTGAGTACTTGAACCACCTCTGCATATATGTGGAATAACACACCATCATATATATTAAAAACATGAACTAACCAACACATTTAATGTCTGAAGCAGATACTTTCTAAAGTTTTAATACTAAGAAATAAGGAACATGATCATAATGATTTCAGTCAGGAAGGAGGAAGTGTTCTTAGTTTTTTTTTTCCTACAAGTAGTAACACATTTACTGACGTAACTTTTACTGTACTTTTGGGTTTCTTACATTTACTTTTTCTCTCCTTGTTTTCACCAGTTTTCTGTCCTTGTTGAACACCGTCTGCTTTAACGATTTCTCATAATTGGATGAGATTTATTATTTATTATACTGCTCTACAATGTTTTTTTTTTTTTGTTTTTTAGAAAGTATCTGTTTCAGACATTAAATGAGTTAAATCTTACATACTTTTATTAGATGAATCAGAAAATAAATGACTTTAGTGTTGGTTAGTTCATGTTTTTAATATATATAATAGTGTGTTATTCCACATATATGCTGGTTTATGTACATGTATATAATAGATTAGTAAATATTCCACTAGAAAGAACCTGTAAAGTGAATTAATCATAATGTGCAGACAGTGTTTTGAAGTAGATCTGACACCAATATTCTTTTGGACTAAAACCTATTCTATTGTTAATTTTAACAATTTCACATTTTACATTTGTTCAACTTGATCCAATCATCATTTAAGACTTAACTTTCTTTTTCAATAACACATGTGGGAACATTTCATTAGTTTTATTTTTCAAGTATTTTACTTTTAGTCCAGTGTATGGATGTAAAATTGTGTATGGACGCTGTAGACGTGTCCACCCTATAATGTCCATACCAATTTTGACTTTAGGGAAACAAAAGGTCATTTCCCCCCTCCTCAGTTTTGTCTGTCATTGGGTCTGTCATTTTTTGTAGTGTTGCTTTCCTTAATGAACATTTTAACTGAATATTATTAATAACAAACCTTTATCATGGGACAAAAATGAACCCAGACTAGACATAAACTGTAATGAAATATTTAATGCAATAAAAAAAGAGACAAAATATGACTTAAGGAATAAAAATTTTCCAAAAATGTCTCTTAGTTTTTGTTGACCAAAATAAAATGAGACATTATTTTAATTCTTTTAGGCAAGTTCTTATTTATTTATTTTTGCTGTTGTCAAATTATGTCCCCACCAATGTCAACATCATTATTATGTCCTTGGTCCAGTGTTATTATGTCACTGGACACTTTTTTATCCTAACATGCGATCATACACCCATCTACCTGTTTCTATATATACTAGTAGTTATTTTATTTATTTTTATAGAGTAAGGATGTAAGTATATAATGCTGTTTTAATTTTGCTACCATTCACTTTCGCTGTATCGTATGTTACAATGACAATAAAAGCTTTTCTGATTCTGATGTTTTGGATTATTTTAGATCACAGGTGTCGAACTCCAGTCCTCGAGGGCCGGTGTTCTGCATGTTTTAGATATTTCCCTCTTCCATGTGATTCATTTTAACCCTTTAACTCCTGAGAACTAACAAAATAATTGGTAACATGAGCAAAGTAAGACACAAATGACAGAAAATCTAAGAAAAATACTAAAATAAAAAATAAACAAAATGTATAAAAATAAACAAAATGAGCAACAAAAACTAAGAAATTTGTATAAAATGACAAATAATGTGGAAAATTTAGAAAAAAATTACGAAAGAAGAAAACTAGTATTGAAATTTGGCCCCAGCAATTTTAATTTTAATTAAATTTTAATTAATGTTTAAATAAAATGAAAAAAAAAAAAAAAAAAAAAAAAAAAAACCTTGCTTTTTGGTACCCTTTCCATGCACAAAACTAAAAGGAAAATGGGTTAATTTTTCTTAATATTTAAACTAAATCATCCATTCAGAATGCATCAGCGCTGACAATTAAAGAGTTAATAATCAGCTCCTCATCAGACTGATAATGATGCAATGGCCTCCAGGTGGAATGGAAGAAGGAAACATCTAAAACATGCAGGACCCCGGCCCTCGAGGACCTCGCTTTGACACCCCTGTTTTAGATGGTATTTGATATTTGGTTCAAAAATGCTCTTCATAGTTGTTTTCTTTGTTATTTTAGCAGCGACCTTTACCCACAGTCACAGGGTTTCTGCTCATTTTTATAGAAAATATAAAAGGTCTTCAGGGTCTTCGTGACTTTTTAAGAATCAATAATAATTTTATTTATTCTTAACTACTGTTAAAAACATGACCAAATATTTACTTTGGTTTATTATTGTAACCGTTTTCATTTGATCACTATTATTTGGAATTTCAAAAAAATATTTTTTCCAACATATTTTTATGTATAGTTCCAAAATGAGCTAAAATACATTGATTTTAGTCCCATAACAACAACAAATTTGAGAATTGCAGAAATCCAATGAATGATCTGAGGTTTATTCCATTTAAAAAAAAACGTGTCTTTGTCTAAATCTTAGAAATGTAAATTTTATTGTAGGCATGTGAAGAAAACGATTCAAATATTGGTTTTAAAGGGTTAATTTATATGAAATATTCACCTTAGAACTCATTTTACCTCTACTAATGTGATGTTACATTGTTGATTTTAATTAAAAAAGAGGTATTTCTGAATGTAACGTATGAATAAAATTTCTTCAACCAAAAGGTCATTTTGCGTGTGTAAAAAAAAACAAAAAAAAAATCAAGAAATAGTTTTGTGACATGTCATGCATTTGTGAAATATTGCAATAAGAACCACTGAACTGTGCACCGTATTGTTCCATTCTCCAAACCCACATTCTGAGCGTGCTCTGTTTTATAGAAGTCAAGGAATGATAAACAAAGAGGTTCTGTTTTCATCTGGGTTTGTTTGTCTGTTTGTTTGTTTGTCTGTTTATCTGTTTGTTTGTGTATTTGTTTGTATGTCTGTTTTTCTGTCTGTTTGTTTGTTTGTTTATCTGTTTGTCTGTTTGTTTGTTTGTCTTTTTGTTTGTCTGTCTGTTTATCTGTTTGTTTGTCTTTTTGTTTGTCTGTCTGTTTGTCTGTCTGTTTGTTTGTCTATTTGTTTGTCTGTTTTTTGTTTGTCTGTTTGTCTGTTTGTCTATTTGTTTGTCTGTTTGTTTGTCTGTCTAATTGTTTGTCTATTTGTTTGTCTGTTTGTTTGTTTGTCTGTCTAATTGTTTGTCTGTCTATTTGTTTGTCTATTTGTTTGTCTGTCTGTTTCTTTGTCTATTTGCTTGTCTGTTTTTTGTTTGTCTGTTTGTCTATTTGTTTGTCTGTCTGTTTGTCTGTTTGTCTGTCTGTTTGTTTGTCTATTTGTTTGTCTGTTTGTTTGTTTGTCTGTCTAATTGTTTGTCTGTCTGTTTGTCTGTCTGTCTGTCTGTTTGTTTGTCTGTTTTTCTGTCTGTTTGTTTGTCTGTCTGTTTATCTGTTTTTCTGTCTGTTTGTTTGTCTGTTTGTCTGTTTTTCTGTCTGTTTGTTTGTCTGTCTGTTTGTTTGTTTGTCTGTCTAATTGTTTGTCTGTCTGTTTGTCTGTCTGTCTGTTTGTTTGTCTATTTGTTTGTCTGTTTGTTTGTCTGTTTGTCTGTTTTTCTGTCTGTTTGTTTGTCTGTCTGTTTATCTGTTTTTCTGTCTGTTTGTTTGCCTATTTGTTTGTATGTTTGTTTGTCTGTTTGTCTGTTTTTCTGTCTGTTTGTTTGTCTGTTTTTCTGTCTGTTTGTTTGTCTATTTGTTTGTCTGTTTGTTTGTCTGTTTGTCTGTTTTTCTGTCTGTTTGTTTGTCTGTTTTTCTGTCTGTTTGTTTGTCTATTTGTTTGTCTGTTTGTTTGTCTGTTTGTTTGTCTGTCTGTTTATCTGTTTTTCTGTCTGTTTGCCTATTTGTTTGTATGTTTGTTTGTCTGTTTGTCTGTTTTTCTGTCTGTTTGTTTGTCTGTTTTTCTGTCTGTTTGTTTGTCTATTTGTTTGTCTGTTTGTCTGTTTGTTTGTCTGTTTTTCTGTCTGTTTGTTTGTCTATTTGTTTGTCTGTTTGTTTGTCTGTTTGTTTGTCTGTTTGTTTGTCTGTTTGTTTGTCTGTTTGTTTGTCTGTTTGTTTGTCTGTTTGTTTGTCTGTTTGTTTGTCTGTTAGCAAGATAACAAAAAAAATGTGGAAAGATTTTGATGACGTTTTCAGAAGACATTGATCCTGGCATGAGGAACACATGGTTACATTTTAGTGGTGATGTGGGGGTGGGGGGTTCTGAGCAGAGGTGGTTAAAGTACTCACATTCTGTACTTAAGTACAAGTACAGCTGCTTGTGTGGAAAAATACTGTGGTAAAAGTAGAAGTACTGATTCAACCTCTTTACTGAAGTAAAAGTAAATAAGTAGAATTTCTAAATTGTAATAAAGTAAAAAAAAAAGTAAAAAGTAAAACTGCATTTTGTTTTTCCATGAATATGTATTTAACCAGAAAAAATCTGAAAAGTTTCAAAAGTATCTGGTGTGAAAATAATGTGTTTGATCGAGTCACAGTTATTCAGTTTTGTGGATATGGTCAGAAAATGTAGGAAAAATGGGGAAAAAATTTGCAATTGAGATAAAAAGTCATCATGAGATTAAAAAAAAAAGTTATAAATAAGAGATAAAAATGCATAATTTTAAGAAGAAAAAGTAAAAATTGTCAGACAAAAAGTCAAAGTTATGAGATAAAAAAACTAAATTATGAGATAAAAGGTAAAAATTGTGAGTTAATAGCCATGTATTTGTATTACTGTCACATCTGTTTTGTTTGAAAAAGTCTATTCTGAGAATGTAAAGAATATAAAGTACAGATATTTATGAACAAATGTAGGGAGTTAAAGTAAAAAGTTGCTAGAAAAATAAATTGTCAAGTAAAGTATAGATACCTAAAAAAATCTACTTAAGTACATTAATGAAGTACTTTTACTTAATTACTTTCCACCTCTGGTTCTGAGTGCTTTTCTACTTTTATTGTTTTTAATCAATAAACACAAAAAAAAAAGATATTTGCATTTGTGTCTGTCTGATGCAGCCACATGTTTTGTTTTTTTTTTTATGTAAGAGATTTTTCCGCAAATTTTCATGATAACTTTTTAGATTGTCTAAATCCTCCTAGATCGTCTAGGACTTAAAACCTTTGGGACAGGGGTGTCAAACTCTTTTTATTTTAGGGGCCACATTCAGCCTAACATGGTATAAAGTGGGCTGGGCTCGTGAAATAATAGAAATAATAGGATAAAAATGTTTAAATAAAGTCAAATACAACATTTTCTCTATGTTTTTGAGCAAAAATAATAATGCCAATTCAATAATATTTATATCTATGAATTGTTCTTGAACATAACATGTACAAATATTAACAACCTGAAAAATCTTATGAAAAATATGTGCATGTGCATATGTGTTAATATTATCAATATTGCGCTTTACTTTATCATTTATACATGTGCATCACAACTTAAAGTCAATAGTGGATTTACAAATACTCACAACATTTAGTAACATTCAGAATACTGGTCAAATCCCACATTCATTTAAGGTTATTCACATTTTTTATAACAGGTTTTATTTGATTTATTGCCTTATTTTTAACATTAAAACAAAGAAAATGTGTTTTTTTTCATAATTTATTGTTTATTATGATTATGGTGTGATCCATTTTAGATTGAATTGATGTCAAATAGTTTTAACTTCCTTAATTATTAATATCTTTTGTGTAACTTTTCATCCTAAGAGCCAGATTGGACCCATTGTCGGCCCAATTTTGGCCCCCGGGCCGCAGGTTTGACACCTCTGCTTTAGGACTTAAAAGATTTTACTGTTTGATTTTATCTTTTGGATTTTATCACTGTGCACTTTGAGATTTGAATTCAAATGTAAAGTTTGTTACAAATAAAATGTTTTATTATTATTTTTAAGGGTTTTACAAAAACTTTTGTTGATGACTTTTCCAGCCGTGGACAACAGGACTTTAACATTCCAAGACTTTTCTTGTTTTTTTTTCCACGACACCCTGGAAAAATATCCTTTATTTTTGAGTATATTTTTGTAATATTCAGTGATGTACAAATGTATAGAATTATTTCATTTACTCATTATATGTAATAAATGTCCACTTGTGGATGTTTTGTGTTTGTTTTTTTTTCTCACATTTGTGAAAAAACAATAAAAAGTGAATTGCAAAAAAAAAAAAAAAAGGAAAAATATCGAATAATAAGACACAATTTTTCCAGACTTCTAATTCATGTTTTATTGTGTAGTTGACACATGAATACACTGTTTGTCCCACTTGCAGACAAATGACATGAAGTAGACACAACTGTGTGGAATGATTTGTAAAAACAAAACAAAAACAGTCTATGGCTTACCGAGCATGACACTGAATCTATTTACAAACTCAAATCAACTCACTGACAGTTTGAAAATTGGAGCAAAAAGCTTTTTTTTTTTTATAAATATAAAAAGGGGAAAAGGAAGGAAGGCCACTATGGGCCTAAAGGGGGGATAAAGTCTCTTTCACCGAGACAGCTTAACACTCAACAGAGTTATACATATCCCATTTTCTGTTATGGCACCAGTTTCAAAGCATGCCCTGGACTCGCTGGTTTCCATCATGCTTCACCTCAAGCAGGTTTAACAGAGCTAGTAGGCACTGAACCAACAAGTAGAATAAGAACTAAACAAATAAAACAACTAAAATTAGAGATAGATCTTGACTGTCGCATGAGGTATTGTGGATCAAAGCATTACTGTACATTGTCTCACTTTTTCCTTGTTTTTGGAATAGTACGGAAAATTATTTAAGGTAATTATAAATGAAAAAAATAAAATAAAATCACAGAATCTACATAAAACAACAAATGAGGATGTCAATAACACAATTTTCTATGAGAAAATTCAAACCTAGAATGGCAGTATATTGACATTTATATGTATATAAAAAACAACCAAAAAAAAAAAATAAAATGTAGCAGCAAACAACAGGAGAAAAGCATCATTTTTAATCCATTACATCTTTTGTCGTCTTTTTTCTTTTTTTTTTTTTTCCCATTCTTTTTCCGTTTTTTTTTTTTTTTTTTTTTCCTTTTTACACGTAGCTGGGATTTATTTTCTATAGCAGCGGAATACAAGGAGTGTTTCTCTCCTACTCTCTATCCTTAATATAAACTCAGAAACCTAATTTACAGTGTTCCTACACACAAGCTTACAGAATCATTTCTTTCCAGGTTTGGATTTGATTTTAATTAACCTTTCTGTGTCTGTAATCACTGGTCCATTAACTTATACCATATACATAAACGTCTTCATATGCAGTATAAAGTATCCACCTGGAAACACTGATTTTCCCGTCCTGTGTAGGAACCCTGATTTGAACTCTACAGCATTAAGACACACCTCGCTGTTGAGCCTTCACCCTTTTTGCCACTTTTGCCGCCCCCCCCATCGGTGCCCTTGCCAGCTTTTTTTTTTTGCAACTCTCCATATTTTTTTTTTTTTCTTTTGAGGCAAGTGCCCAAGAAACGCAGCCCACGTTTTTAAGGTTTGTGCAAAATCATGTCTATCATCTTAACACTCCTCCTCTTATTGTTTTAGCTTCATCCCCTTTCTCAAAATCCATGAGCAATATTTGAACTCAGGCAGAGCAACGGAGGAGGTGCTGTCCTGGCGATTTCAGAGGCAGACTGGAGTTTTACAGACATTTCTCCTCGGCAGAGCTGCTCTGGAGGCAGAAATACCCTCAGGGGTTTGGGTTAAACATCAGCAGGTGGAGCCGCAGTTAGTTAGCAAACTACAAAATGCAAGCTAGAAAAATAAATACTTTCTTTCACTATATAAAAATAAAGTATTATTTTACTTTAAAATAATACTTCTTTTTTACTATTTCCTTCAGTCTTTAGTCGCTGAAGCCCTCGCTCTGCACTCTGTGCTTTAACCGAACTGATGACATTTCCTCTAATGAGAGTAGCTCTGCCTCTATGAAATGTCTGCTGACCTAAAACTACATCTAATCTGCGACACGGAAGGCAGCTACAGCAAGCCACCGGCTCTATGAGCAGCATTCAATCTTGTTTCAAAAAGGTATTTCTGCCATACTGGTCATTTTTTTTGTCCCATTAGATGAATCAGTTGCACCAGTTGCAACTGCATGTCTGCAGGGCTGCTCTGACTTTCCATCACCAAAACAACTCCTGCCCAAACCCCCCCCCCATTCCATTTTCATGCTGTTTTACAAACTTAATCACTGTGATTTTTTTAGACGAGCCAGCATCGCTGACTAAAAGTGCTTTTTTTTTAGAAAACAAAAGTTGGAATGGTACAAGGTATAACTACATAGAGAAAGGAAACTTTACAGACTATGGATTGCTCTGCTTGCGTGTGCGTCGATTCAAGCTTATCAAAACTACAGCAAGCTGAAATGGATAAAGCAAGTCAATAAATGAATGAATGAACAAACAATTCCATTTGTTCAAACCTTTACATCAGCAATCCACAGTCTGGATTATTAAAGAAATCAGAGCGCTTCAAACTACACTTGGTTTTAAAAAAACAAAACAAAAAAAGCTTGGAAGAAAAGAGGTATAAGACTAATTGATAAAAGTCTAAAATGATATATAATAAAGTGACTAAACATAAGCAAGCAGGGATATATGAATGTCTGCACTGCAACAAGACAAACACAGGAGCTTGGACAGGAAATCTAAAACATTCTAGATATAAAAGACGTAAAAACAAAAAGCCTCTTCTCTTTAGGCGCTTTCCCACCGTAGGAACCTTTGCTAGTTCCTATAACATATTTCGTTCGTGGAACCTTTTTTCCACATGTTCGTAGAGCATACGAACTACATAGTTCCTGGAACCTTTTTTGCCCCTACACGCAGGCAGGGTCTTTATTAGTTCTCTAGGAACTATATGACGTAGGTGTTTGGCGAAACCACGCCTATTTCCACATCTTGCAGTACCGCTATCTTTAAAACCATCTGTGTAGCATCAGCTGGGTTGGGAAAAAAATTTGGAGAAAGCATATGAACAACAGACCGACGACACGGTTCTGTTTTTGGGTTAAGAGGGGAGTTGATTACAGCTATGAAATTAACATACGTCATAGTATCACCTGCTGCTGGGTTTTCTTTTTGTCTCCTAACTGTCTCTGTAAAGTCCTCCATTGTGGACATTAGACGCTGGATTTGACCATCGTTCCCGTGATACAGAACATAAACGCTGTGGCCTCCTCATTCTCTATTCTAGCTTATACTAGCACTGTCTTCTACTTCCTTGTGGGGTTGTTGAATTTGGTGCTCAAACAATATATCACTGTGGGGGACGTTAGCGTCACTCGGCCCCTCCCATGGTTCCTACTGCCCTGTCGGAATGCAAACAATGGTTCCTTAGGAACTATATAGTTCTAAGAAGTCTTTAGTTCCTAGAACTACTGTGTGGGAAAGCGCCTAATAGTAAGTGTCAGATTTCAGGTGAAGTCCTGAAGACAGACTATGACCTACGAGACACTTTGGGATGTTTTAGAAGGCAAAATGAGTCTGTGGTAATTTAAAGATTCCTAGTTTATTATTTGAGGGAATAAGTAAAAATACCTACGAAAATGTCTGTTTTTGTGGCTTACACTCCAGCCCTCACCATGTCATCAATATTTAGTGTCTTTTTGTAGTACATTTCTGTAGTGTTCATTATTTTTCCCGAGATGGGACGGGACACTGGCAGGAAATGTGACTTGGGGTTCATCGCGGGGCGAGGCCACTCTGCCGCTTCTTGGCGGCCGTCCTGGCAGCAGACAGCGGGCGTGTGAGTGACATATCGGCCATGGTGGCGGAGACGGCCCGTCTGGAAAGGAGGAGGAGAAGGAGGAGGAGGCTGAGGTCAGGTGAGTCACCCCCTCCTCTGCAGCACCCGTCACCACCCTCCATCCATAACTTTCCCTCGATCGTCAGGTCATTGTGCAGCGCTGTTTCAATTCAGTCAGATGTTGATGTCTCTGACATCTGTTGGGGTGCAGGACAGGTCCACGTCCTCGTCCACACGTTTGGTTTCTGTCGTGCCGCTGTACTGCTGAGCCTGACGGAGGCTGGACTCCAACAGTGACTCTATCTGTTCCTGGCATGACCGCAAGCAATCCTGAAAAATCCAACATCCATGTCAGTCAAGACCGTCACAGCATCAAAAAACAAACAGCAGGTTGTTTTCCCACATATGTACGTGTCACGTATGTGTGCTGTGTCTTACCGGGTCACTGCGGATGACCTGTGACAGGAAGTTGGTGAGGTTTTGGGAGGATAAAGAAGCATCTTGGCTTTTCAGGTAGAGGCCTTGAACTGCAGCCACTACGCTGCCTGCCGCCACCATGGACGGAGGGCTGGCGATGAAGTTGACATCTGTAGAAGCAGCACATTTAGATGTTATAAGCATGTATTCCATTGTAATACCTCCAGCACATGTTAACCTGTGCCTAATATTTAACAAATATAAACTTATGACATGCCAATCCACTGCCCCACTGTGGTAAATAATCACAGTTTTTCCATGGGAAAAAAAAAACACTTTCCTGTGCATGTGCTCCTCTGAACCTTCAGAATGTATTAACTAATTCAGCCTTAATCAAAATAACTAGGTTAAAGTGGGACAAAAAAACCTTCCTGTTGATCTGCAGGAAAAAAAACATATTAAAATAAAAACTAGCCTTGTGTGTTGACTGGATAAATATAAAATTATAAATCTACTTATTAATAGACGGTACATAATAGAGATGAAATACAGTATGGATGTGAAAATGCAGTGTCAGAACACATTGACACATCAGTTAAATTACTATATGAAAAACTGCAAAATATGAGAAAAAAAAAACAAAACAAAACTGCAAGGATGGAAAAATTACAGGGAGTGTCTACTTCATTAATGTAAAAAGACAAAAAGAGAGGGAGGTGTTCTTACCTGTAGCACAGAGGGCCACAAAAGTCTGGGCATGTTTCCTGAGGATCTGCTTGGTGGACGGGTAGATCTTCAGCTTGGACAGGAAGTGCTCGATGAAATCATGAGGTGTGACTGAAGCCAAGTCCCACTTCAGCTTGTTGAGAACCAGCAGCTCCATTTGCTGTGGACGGACCAGACCAGAGGCATTCACTCAACCCACTCTGTGCTAGAGAAAACACCCACTCCTTCCTCATGTCTGCTGTGACAGTTACAGACTGCAGCTGTAGCGCTGCTACAAGGCTGTGGTTTAGTCGTGCCTTACATGTTGGACAGCTATTGATCCTTTAATTTAATAATCCTCCATTGAAGAGGTGTGATTCTCAGCTGTTGAAATATTGTGAACCAACGGCAATTAATTAATTAATTAATTAAGTATCTTAAAACTACACATTAATTACTGATATTTCAAAGATCATCTACAATCGACACTATGGAGACCTATCAAACAGTCCACCATTTAATAACTTATTTGTGTGTCAACCTACTATTATATTATCCCCAATTGACTTACAGCTGGTGGAAACAGCTGCACATCAGATAAATGTCATCGCAAACATAAGGAATCCAAGTGTGTCTTTCTAAAGTGCCATTGCCAAATAGCATGCACCTCTGTCTTATGGCCATTAGGTGTCGCTGTGATTCAGTGTTTTCTTGGCAGTCACAGAGACCATTCATGAAATCAGAGAGGCCTTCCAGTCACCATGGGAAAGTCACAGGCAGCCATTCAGACACTGCTGCACCGAAAGCTACATTTACACTTTATGCTTTTCAACATAAAACACAGCCTAGGTCATGTCAATACGATCAATACTTTAGAGGCCATGGTGACACTGATTAGCCAGATTCAACCTCAAACTCTCTGTATTCTGGTCATGTGGTCTCCTGTGCATGCTGCTCATGTACTGTATGTGTTATGCAACATCCATGTCTGCAGAACTCAATTACCAGCAGTTCTCCGGGCTGGACCGAGTTGTCGGTGTAGATACAGAGTTTCTCCGCAGTTAAGGGCACAGTCTCCTTCATCTTGGATGCCAGAAACATACATGTAGCTCCGAGCAGCTGTAGTCTTGTTTTCCTCGTGGCCTCCACTGATAAAAATCTGTCCAAATAGTTCATAGCCAGCGGAAAAACCTCCTCCTCACATTTCTGTTCCTCGCAGACCTGGGAGGTGAGAAAAGTGCTTAGAGCTTGTGTCGCATGTTGAAACCAAATTCACGCATACACAACATATATTATAGTAAAAAAAACCCACTGCCTTCATGCATATTCTGTGCACAGCTATATACATGATATAGTTGCAAGATCCATGAAGATCCTAAACGAAATTAAGCGAAAAAAAAAAAACAATTTAAGCATTTTAACCCCGCTCCATTTTTAACGATTAAATAGCTTTTGTCGGTGAACATTTTAAAATAAACTCAATATGACACAGTATTTAAAATCTATTTATGATTAATTTACTGTTGTTAATAGACTGTTGTAGTAAAGAAAACATTCGGGAATTAGTTTGCAGTCAGTTCTGACTAAGACACAAAGGTGGCGTCGATGCAAGTTTCACTCTAATTTCAACTTCGTCATCTTTTCAAAAAATATTTATAAATATTTAAAAATTATCAGGATGCGTAAAAATGGGATGAAAATGATCGTTGTTGAATGCCTGATCGGATGAGAGAAAAATGTGTCGAATTAACCCACCGTTGATTTTAAAACAATTTAATTTGTGAGACTGGTCTCTCACGTGCTGCAGGCGGCTGTTCCTCCGCCTCACCGGAGCCCAATTTCAGAAATTAATAAAAAATATTAAACCGCCACTAACGTGATCAAAGAGTTCATGTAAATGTCGAAAAACATGTTATCTATCAAAGCCGACTGTTTAAATCAATTTTTGCCTACTGTATTTTCCATAAAAAGCTGTTTTTTCGCATCGACCTTCACATACAACACTGACTCTTGCGAAGCAAAACAAACTTTTACCCGTTGATACCAGTCGAACAAGCAGTGGCAGACTACATGTAATCGTCCTATGATAAAGATGCATTTCTGGCTCATTTAACCCAGTTACTGTCATTGTTACTAATATTATAGATTTTTAATGATATTAAAATCCTTGTCATATACGACAACAAAGATGGCGCGTAATACTGGCACGGGCCAGACTGCATACGTGTACATTGCTCTTATTTAGGGATATTTTCCTCAAGTAATAACATTTAATTACCTTATGGAAAATAATAACAGTGTTACAATCAATAAGAAAAGCATTCACTGCGGAAAATGATACAGTCTGAAGCCAATGACTAATATCTCTTATAGGTAAGGACCACCCAGCTCTCATGAAGACATAGCCTACTTTTCAGCCTTTATGTAACATGCACAGTCAAATAACATATTATTTAACCAGTCAAAGGCTCAAACTTTCAGCTCAATACTTAATTATTGTAGTTTTAGTCACACATAGACAGCTAGCGACTGACTACAAGTTAGTAGACACTCGCACACAGAAGCAAAGTTGAACTGCAGTAAAAAACCAACCTCTAACATCCAGGTGGCAACTATTTTCCTCATTTTGGGCACAATATCTTTCTGGACACACTTGAAGTAGTTGGGTGACGGTAGGTAGTTCTCCTCTGCCTTCAGCATGGTGTGTAGGACTCGGTCGTTGAGCAGGTTGACGTCTTGGTAGGCTCTCCTGATGGAGTCCACCTCGCAGCACAGCAGCTGGTCCTCCATGCTACTTTTTTTTCTTATTTTATTCTCACCGCCGTCGATATAATATGTCACTTTTACCCTGTTCAGACGTTTCCGTGTGATTAAAAAACGCGCAGGTTTGAGCACACAGACGGCTGGGAAATGTTTTTAATCACTTTCGTCTTTGCTGGGCTGCTGCTCTTGTTGCTGCTGCTGCTGCCGCGTGCTGTTGCTCCTCCGGTGTGCGCGAGCCCTCTGAAGAACAGAGCGCTTCCCCCTGCGAGACAAAACCCCTGCCTCGCGCTCACCCGGCCGCGCACGCGCACGTGCCCGCCTCGTACACGCATACAGACAGACAGAAGTTGAGCGGCGCGAGGGGAGGAAGCGCGCGCTGAAGAGGAGGAGGCGGAGGAAGGTGGTGGCGGTGGTGGGGTGCGTGCGCGCGATGACGTCAGCTGTTGTTAAGAGGGGGGGGATCAAAGAGACGAGCAGTCTGCGAGGGAGCGCGCGAGGAAGGAGATTCTGTTATATATATATATATATATATATATATATATATATATATATATATATATATATATATATATATATATATATATATATATATATATATATATATATATATATATATATATATATATATATATATATATATATATATATATATATATATATATATATATATATATATAAGGAAAGAGAGAGAGAGAGGGAGGGAGGGAGGTGGAGTTGAGGGGGGGACCTCCGCCGCGCGCTGCCCCCTCCTCCTCCTCCTCCTCCTCCTATGGCCCAGTAGCTTGTGAGGAGGAGGTGGGAGGTCCGGGTCTCAGTCTGAGTCTGTCCGCAGTGAAAGAGAGCTGTCCGGGGGGAGGGATAGAGCAAGGAAGGGGGGACGAAAGAGGGGAGGCAGGCCGGATACGGTGGCCGGTAGGGGGCGATAGTGGCTCACAGCCCTTCCTCCTCTGTCTCCCAAAGGAAAGCAGCAGCAGCAGTAGGCTGTGCAGAACATGAGGTGAGCACATGGGACAAAAGTGAAGAAACACACAAGGCCTGATTTATTTATTTATTGTCACGTGTTTCTGCTCCAAACAAATGATATTAAAAATCTGTTCATTTCTTTGTACCTGTAACACTGCTAAAGCAATCTACATGCACCATTATAGACTTATTTAACAACCTGTTGAGTGGTTTGAATGTCGCTGTTGGAGAATAAAAGCAGTGGCAGTGATCATAAACTATAAGCAGAGCGTGATGAAAGTAACAATAAACACACACACACACACACTGACTTTAATATGAATCTGTTGTGTGTTTGAATTCACAGCTTCCATTGTTAGAAAATGTAACATAATTACACAGAAAAGAGGGATATTTTATTTGAAGAATATTCAACATTTTCAGTTAAATCATCTTTGGTGCATTCCCTTGTGCCTAACTCTAACTTTTATTTCTTCATGTTCTTTTATTTTCTTTTAAATCTACATAAATACACTTTTATTCACTGTCTATGACCTGGATGGACAACTGAGACATGATTTAGACATGAGTTTGCCTCAGACCAGAAAACCTAATTGGAATGAAGAATAGTGATGTGCAAATAGCAAAGTTTAAAGAGGTTTTTTTTTTTTTTTTTTTTTTTCTGTAACAACCACACACACACTCTCTCTTTCACACACACACACAAACGGGAGGAGACTGGAGTTGCACCAATGAGAGGAATTGCTGTTACTAGGCAGATGTCGGCGTAACTTTTCATGTGGGGAAAAGTTCAGTGCACTGGAAAAAGTTCACATTGTTATTGATAACCCCATCAAAGTCCTCTGATGTGGTATGGAGTTTCAAATAATCAATATACACAGCCGTTTCTTTTCTTTTTTTTAATTTAATTTACACTAATCTCTCCATTGCTGCATCCAGAGAGACTGAAGCACTAGGATAAATAAAGAAACCAGCACTGACATGTACACCCCAGCTCTGCCATCATCCTTTTATTTGCTAAAGATAAAACCACAATGGGAATATTAGTATTACATTGTACACTTTTTAATCTAGTTTCAATATGAATCGGACCTTTTCACATTCCTGGAATTCCTCTCTAGACTATTGGGTGGACTACCGTAATGTTTGGAAAGGATTACACTGCTGTGTTTAAAGCCTGGAGTCACACAGGAGCACATCAGCAGTTTTTCCTTGTTATATGGAGTCAAAAATACAACATAATTATACTTTGCGCAATATTATTCCCACTGCATGTACACATTTAACTATATAATGGAGTTTTGTGAGTTTTTGGAAACTTACGGCTACTTTGGCTTTATTTTTAGAAGACTGTGTTATTGTTCACACAAACGCTTCTTTTAGACACACATACAATAATCAGCATTTTGTGAACATTTTGAAACCATGTGTTAATACAACTCAAGCAGTGTCATCAGATACATATTAATTATATTAGTTTCAACATTTTAAAGTGATGAGGAACATCACTAGTGGCTTTTATTTGCTCTTTTAATCACATTTGCCTGTTAGTGACAGTTACAGAACACGGTCTTATCAGTAGAAAACACTTAGAAAAGTACAGTTTTTTTTTTAAGTATTATACATTTCTTTTGCAAATAACATGTCTGAAATTTAAAAAAAAATCCATGTGTATGTTTCAAGTACAGAAATTGTGACCAATGGAGCTAAGAGTTGATTCCATTCACCTTCTTTTGCTTCAGATATGACTTTTGTGAATGGCATGTGCTGTGCTGTGAGGGCCTCTCATGTGCAGATAAACAGAGGGTTTCTGTGGGAAACAAAGGGAATAGGAGCATGTGACTTTTGCAGTGAGGCTCTTCTAGCAGGGTTATGGTAACACAGGCAGGAAGTGTTTAAAGGGACAGCAGAGAGCTGAAGTGAAACCAGCAGGATACAGAGCGCCTCAGACTACTGATCACACATCAGCACAGAGCCCAGGGCTGGAAAAGAAATAATATGTCAAGGCTGACATTTACCTCATCAAGGCCAACGTGTTTGACCTGGTTTTCATTCACGTCCAGTGCATGTGACCTCGTATTTTCACCTCTTTCCTTCCTCTTCAAATTATTTTCAGCCACTTGTTGATTTCACTTCAGTCTGTGGAAAAAATATGAATATTACTAAAAGGTTTTTTTTTTTCCTTCTCATTTTTAGTCAAAATATCTCATCACATTGAAAATCAGACATAATTACCTCAAGAGTAATATTTCAGTGAGATATAGACAATAGATCTCGAAAACCTTATTACATGAAATGTTACTAAGATCATTTTCATTTGTTCCATTGACAGAATTTTTTTGGCTTAATTCAAGCAAAAAATATCTTGTATTCATTTTTTAAACTTGTTTTTATGTGTTTTTTTCCCCAGTGCACAAACATAAGAACAATAAAGTCATAACACTACAAAAATCTAAATAACTGTATTTTTAATTTTTCTATCAAAATATCACATTGGGCCTAAAATAAGACACAATCATCCAAATAGTAATTTGTGGCATATAAAGACTTATTTTTGAGACAATAGATATTGAAAATCTTATTTTAAATAATCTTACCAGGATAATTTCACTTACTCCATTGGAATATTTTGTTTTGATTAATTCAAGATTTCTTTCTTTCTTTCTTTCTTTCTTTCTTTCTTTCTTTCTTTCTTTCTTTCTTTCTTTCTTTCTTTCTTTCTTTCTTTCTTTCTTTCTTTCTTTCTTTCTTTCTTTCTTTCTTTCTTTCTTTCTTTCTTTCTCTCTTTCTTTCTCTCTTTGCTTATTTTTTAAAATCTTAATGAAACAAGTGAAAATTAACATGGTAAGATTTCTTAAAATAAGATAATTTGTCTCAAAAAAGGTCTTATACATTACTGAAAAGTTGATTATGTCTGATTTTCAGTGTGATGAGATATTTGAACTAGAAATTAGGACAAATATCTAATTAATATCTATCTATCTATCTATCTATCTATCTATCTATCTATCTATCTATCTATCTATCTATCTATCTATCTATCTATCTATCTATCTATCTATCTATCTATCTATCTATCTATCTATCTATCTATCTATCTATCTATCTATCTATCTATCTATCTATCTATCTATCTATCTAACTAACTAACTAACTAACTAACTAACTAACTAACTAACTACCTACCTACCTACCTACCTTCTTTGCTGAGGCTGCTGCTCCCACAACCCAGATGAAGCAGGAGACGACAAGTATTTGTTCATAAAAGGTGAGAGTAAGGTTGAGGATCATTATATCAGAAATACAGAAAAAGTGGCTTTTTTTGTCAAATATTTAATGAACTGAATATATACAAAGTGTTCTCATCTACTGCCATTGATCAAACTCCATGTGCTTCACTGGTGAATCAACACTGTAGAAGATGACAGTGTTTCCATGGTAACTACAGACTCTCTGAACATCCAAATGGGTCATATGGGATGATCGTAAAAAGATGACAAACTGAATTTTAAACTATTTCTTTACATGTATTGATAGGATTTGTTTAGATCAGTCGTGAATGTTTGGGTCTTTATGGGTTAAACTCAACAACATTTCATCTAACAGCTTTAGTTGCTTTTCAGATTGCACTTTTTCATGTGATTTATCTTCAAAGGTCTATTTTAAGGGTACAAGTTTAGGACCAACCCTCTTGGATTCAGTGGAAAATGCATGCCACAGATCTGAAAATAGACCTGCTTCTCTGGGCTCATAAAACCTTGACTTTTTGAAGATACTAAGTGGTTCTCACAATGATGCTATATATATATATATATATATATATATATATATATATATATATATATATATATATATATATATATATATATATATATATATATATTTATAGTGCAAAAGTCATAGACTGCCTTATCTTTGTTATTTTTTTTGGAGGGTTCTAATAAGCATGCGTGTATTGTTCTTGAATTAAACCAAGAAAAGAAAGAAAAACTTAGAATAAGAAAAAAATAATTAAAAAAAAAACATGAATGATCTTGGATAATAAGATTTTTCTCCATCTGTTGTCTCAAAATACATTATTATCTCTCACTGAAAAGTTACTCTCTTGGCAATTACTGTACTGTATGTTTTATTTTAAGTGTGATGAGATATTTAAACTAGAATTGAATAAAATCCACTTGGTAAGATTTAGATTTTTTTCAGTCTATTAATAGTATTTTATTTAAATGACCAGTCAAATATATTTCTTTCAATGTGTAATTGTTTCTTTAATCACATAATTAAATGTATCACAGCATTACAGTGGTAAACCAACAGAACAACCAGATGACTTGTGATGTTATCAGTTTCTGAATGAACTCCTTTATATTTTAAATGCACCTATGATCCCCTTATGATAGTCAGTCAGAGAACATTACACTATCAGTATTAGCTTTATGCAACTTAAAATTACAGTCACTGAAAAAAAAAATCATTAGATCACCCTTTGTTTTCTTCAATTCAATACAACTGAAGCTACATTTGTTTGGATGCATATAATGATAACAACAAAAATAGTTCATACAGTAGTAGTTTAATTTCAGAGTTGATATCTATCTATTTAACATGTTTTCTCGATAATAACCAAAGTCACTTCAGTTCTTACATTAATATCTATGTTATTGCATTGACAAAAACAGTGCTTTTATTCATTCCATGTTTTAGTCACATGATACACACAGGAGTTAGGACTGGATCGTATAATGACTTGATGGTCTAATAACTTTTTCTACAACTGTAAAGTTAATGTTAAAGTTGAATATATATGAGAATTTAAGCCCAAAACAATTGTAAACTATATGCCATATATGTGGTCTATAATAAAATAACCTACAGTTTTATGATCTGTGATTTCATTTTCTACTATTATATTTGTTGATTTGCCTTTTGTGAATGCAATATGAAGACAGTATCATAAAGTTTGTCAGTTTATTCACTCAGTCACATCTAACCCTCCATTCACGTCCTCATTCATTCATACCATTTCCCGCTTATTGCCTTTCATTCATTCAGTGGATTGGCTGTTATGTGTGTCAGTCCCTCCCCCAAGCTTTTTCCCTCTTCTTTACATTTTTACTTTGGGGATCATAGTTTATGAATTGTTACCTATTTTTAAAACACACACATCCGCTAACCTAACACTTAAATACAGTTGTGGAAAACATTTTTGAACATTTTTACATAATCCCAAACATCATGATCATTAAATATTTCAATAAAAATCTGTTTTTGTGATTCAGAAAGTACGGCTCCATCAGACAGACACTAACAAATGCATTTTTCTTTGTTAATTGTTCATAACAAAATTAAATTCTTGACATTTTCAACATGTCATATCCTGGATGTGTTTTATTATCAATTGAAATACAAAGTTTTGACCTTGATACAATAGTACCGATGCAGAAACGACCATGTGGGTTTGAAAAAATGGAACAATACTTGGTAAACTTCAATGACTGACGGAGGATTCGTAATGTAATTCTGTATATTACAAATGCAACTTTTCCACCACTGTAATACTGTAAATAAAAAGTTGCATTGTCATCCGAGTTATGAAGTGTAACATTCAACACAAAAGTTAATGTCAAACTTATTTTTAACTTATTTCGGCGATGACTAATAATTCAGGCAACTTGTTTCCTCCTTTTCATTGTATTCGCATGCGTACGTTGGCTCTGCTCTTTATGTTTGATTGCTTTAAATGGAAGTTTCTAGGCCACTCTGTTGCCTTTCAGTCAACTCCAACTTAAATATCCAAAAGCAAAAGGGCTGTTGAAGTGCTGACATTTGTCTTCAACCTCATCTGTGTGCAGCTTTGAAGTCCCGATGCCTCTTCATATTCTAAATATGACCTCTAATACCACACACACACACACACACACACACACACACATACACACACACACACACACACACACACACTATCTGTGTGAGAGCTTCCCTTCCTCCAGCCATCATCCAGGAGGGACTGGGTGAAAAAGAGAAGCCAGAGAAAGAGGGGTTTTCCCTGTGAATGAAGCTCCTTTCTCAGCTGAGGGCAGGTCCACAATGACCCTGCAAAGATGGATAGGGAGATTGTCCTGTGAAGTGATCCGCGAACACAGATAGGTGGGGGTCAATCTGGGTGTGTGTGTGTGTGTGTGTGTGTGTGTGTGTCTTCGTGTGTGTGTCCTGCACCACAACTGACCTAACAGCACCACTGTTCTGGCTAGATGGGTGGGTGCTCGAGGGGCCATGTAGGGCCAAGGGCAAGGATAAGAGGGAAAAAACCCTGGCACAATGGGTCAGTGGGAGTTTGGGAGGGGGTTGGGGTGGGTTGGAATGCATGCATCCCATATCACACGCAGAAACGCTGCTCAAGTCTACAGGGTGCTGCATTGACAAGTGTCTGTGAATAAGGACGGTGCTAACTACTAGGAAGCCTGGTACTTGACATACATATGCATGGACGGGGGGGGGGTTACAAACTGGTCCAATACAACTGCAATTGTCTCTATCCTGTGTTACAGATATGCCATACATATGAACAGAAATATGAGCCAACCTGTGGCCTGTTCACATTTCACACCTGGTTGTAAAAACACAAGCACATGCTTTCTTTTCTTTTCTTTTTTTTTTTTCTTTAACACACAGGAAATTACTCTTTTTATAGAACAGCCAGAATAGTTAGCATGAGCACCCACCGATGGCAAACTGGATGTAAAATAAACAATAGAAGAAAGGACATCTAATAAGGTTTAAACCTAAAGAAACATGTTGGAATAACTCACAGCTAAAATATCTAGTTAAAATATTTTCCATGTTACTGTCGGGTGTTTTATGCTTCACTCTTAGCTTTGTTTGATGCTATAAGACTTGACATCTTCCCTATTGAACACATTTCAGAACTGTACATCTTCATATTAAAGGTAAAGGATAGTATGCGGTAAGGTTTATTGTCATTCGATCAATGGTACATGATAGAATAGAATATACAGTGGTGGAAAAAAGCTTTGGAACACCCCATATATTTGTGATATATTGCATTAAAAACCCCACTCTTTAGTCATTTGCTACGTTTACATGATGTTTTTTAATTTGGAATTATTTATTCAGAATAACATAATTGGGAACTGAAGCTAACTCTTTCATGTTTACATAAAAATGTTAATTCTGGATAAAGGTTTCTATGGTAAATGGGTGTATTCTGCTCTAGTTAATTGGACTTTAAGAGCTGGAGGTATAGAGGGTTCTGATTGGACAGAACGTTCGGATGTCTACTAGAAGGAAATGATTGCATCCACTTCCTGTTTTGTGTCAACATGAAAGACCAGATACTACATGTGATTTTTGAATTAATTTTTGTGGTAATTAGGAAGCAGCAGCTCAAGAGAATCAACCATAACAATTAACAAACTAATGCCGGCAGCGCGGAATATGTTTCGTCAACACGATATATGTGTCTCATCGTTTTGTGACCAGGAGCATGTGCAGAACGACAGGCAGTGTTGGGAAAGTTCACCTTTATTAGGAACTAGTTCAAAGTTCAGTTCAAGTTACTCAATATGAATTAGTTCAGTTCATCGTTCATTCTTCCAAATTATGAACTAGAAGTTTATGGATCCCAAAATGAACTTTTTCGTTCTTTTTTTGTGTTATTATTGTAAACATATTATTAACCGTTCCTGACGTTATCCTGACCGTAGTCAGGAAATCGGGGGAAAATGCCGAAGTAAGTACCTTACCCCAGGGGTTAACTTCCCTCTGCAGGTTCTTAGAACACAAGGAGCGGTTTCAGTGAGTTTCGTTTTCAATTTTTATTTCCAAGAACGGGACAACACCTGCCCCGGTCGCCGGTCACACTATGTACATTTAACTCTTTTTCTCCGCTCCCAAAAACTCTCTGCACCCTCTCTCTCTCTCTCTCTCTCTCTCTCTCTCTCTCTCTCTCTCTCTCTCTCTCTCTCTCTCTCTCTCATTGGCTATTCCACAACATTATTTTGCCAACATAAGTTCAGAATAATACAAAAATGACATCTATGATAATGCTGTGTTTTGATCCCATTTTATTCCTTATAGGACTCAATAATTACAACGTGATAAGAATGAAATATGAACTACATAAGAGCGCAGTTCAATAAATGCCAGAATAACCACATTCACAACTTCCCGTTCATTTGGCAAAAGTGAACGAGTCGCTCACGATCGTCAAAAATATGATATCGTTCATGTACAACATTGACGACAGGGATAATATTAAAGTGGAATTAAATGTTTACCTGGTAGAATGAACAAATTCAGAATTAAGATCAGAATAAACCAGTAACTACATTCTGAATTAAATTTAATTCAGAATGATCATTTTGAACTGGAATTAGGTGTTTACATGGTCATCTTAAAGCGGAATTAACCTTTATTACCTCCACCAAGGAGGAAATGTTTATGCCAGAGTTTGTCTGTTTGTCTGTCTGTCTGTCTGTCTGTCTGTCTGTTAGCAAGATAACTCAAAAAGTTATGGACGGATCTTGATGAAATTTACAGGGTATGTTTGTAATGGGGAGATCTGGAAATGATTACATTTAGGTGGTGCTGCAGTGGGGGGGAAGGGGAGGGGGTGGTCAAGATAACTCAAAAATTTATAGATGGGTTTTGATGACATTTTGGTGGTGATCCAAGGATCAATCTAGTTCTGGATTAAACAGGAATAAAAACTCTCACATTTAAACAAAGCTAATGGTACCATTAAAGAACACAATATACAGTGGTGGACAAAAAAAAGCTTTGGGACACCCCATGTATTTGTGATATTACATTAAGAACCACACTGTTGAACTGTGAAGTGTTGTTCTATTGTCCAAACCACATGTTCCTTTGTTTCATAGAAGTCAAAATGTTCATTTCCTCTACCAAACAGATTCTGTTTTCATCTGGGTTGATCTGTTTATTTGTCTGTTAGCAAGATAACTCAGACAGGTGTGGAAGGATTTTGATGATATTTTCAGGAAATGTTGACACTAACACAAAGAACAAAATGATTACATTTTGGTTGGTGATCTAGGGTTAGATAGGGTTCTGAATGTTTTTATATTTAGTTTTTGTTATTATCTGTAAACACCAAAATATATTTGCACTTGTTTGTGTTTGTCTGATACAGCCACATGTTTTGGAAATACACACACACAAAAAAAAGATTTTCCAACAAATATTTCATGACAGTTTTTCCAGATTTTGTAAAATGTTAAGTAAGTCAACAAGATTGATTTGTATAGTAGAATTTATAGACAGGGTAATTCACAATGCTTTACAAAAATAGAAAAAGTGACAAGTTAAAAACACACAATTCGAGTTAATAAAACAATTCAAAAAGAATAAAAGGCCATTTCAGTTCTTTACATAGTTGAACAGAACCTTTTTCAGCCTGGATGTAAACACTGAGTCGAAGCCTAAGGGTGTCTGCAAACATTTTTACATCACTGTTACCCAGGTCTTCATTTTAAATCAGATCAGATTAGATTAGATAGAACTCTTTTCATCCCCTGGGGTGAAGCAGTTGGGAAATTGAGGTTCCAAGAGCAGCACACCTAGGAAAGATCACAATGCAAAGTGTCAAGAAAAATTAAGAATTAATAAATAAAAATAAAATTATACATTACTGAGCCCCCGAAGGCACATGGGGGGAGAAAAAAACAATGAAATACAGAGAAACTTTCATGGAAGTAAGTAAAAAAAATAAGAAAAATTGTTGCATGTATGTTTTTTAAGCTACTGTTGCTAAGGTTATTTGTTTATTACGGGTATTTCTGAGTTAGATAAACATGGAGGACGCACAGTGGAAAAACTGGGAAAACTTCATTGAGTTCTATTTTGAAATTGGATTAACTTATGAAAACATAAAGACAGTTCTTCATCACATACATGGATTTTGCATCAGTGTGAAACACTTGAAGAGGATTTTGAAAATTAACGGACTATCGTGTCGTACGGACTACTCTGAAAGTGTCATTCATTGACAATCAAATGCAATACTCCGGGCATCAGTGGATGTTTGCTAAATGCAGAGAAAATGGACTGAGTGTGAGAAAGGAGGATGTGAGACTCCTCCATGTTTATCTGTCTCGAAATACCGGAAGTAAACAAATAACCTTAGCACCAGTAGCTCACAAAACAAACATGCAACTAGTTTTCTCGGAATTCCGAGAAAGTTTCTAAAATTCTAATTCTAATTCTCGGAAAACTAAGTCAAAACTAAGCTAAAGTTTGTCAGGATTTTTTTTTTCTCTACCCATGTCCCTTTGGAGGCTCAGTAAATATATATATATATATATATATATATATATACATACATACATATATATGTATATATATATATATATATATATATATATATATATATATATATATATATAAACAGTACTGCACAACAGAATAGA
Organism: Siphamia tubifer; assembly: GCA_020466265.1. NCBI lineage: Eukaryota > Metazoa > Chordata > Actinopteri > Kurtiformes > Apogonidae > Siphamia > Siphamia tubifer. The sequence continues at coordinate 9,424,014 of CM035785.1, read as the reverse complement.
AAGTACTGACAGTGACATGTTGCAAAGTGGCATAGAAGATAAACAAAAATCTAAAATGTAATATAAACAGTAACTAGAGTAGAAATAAACTACCATAAGAAAATATAGAAAGAAAAAAAGAAAAAAAAACCCTCAGAAAGTATCTTGAGTAGATGTGATGAGATATTTTGAGTAGAAATGAGGAAAAAAAAAACACTTTTTAATTCAGACTTTAAATTTGTCAATGCACTAATAGTATTTTAGTTAAAAGACAGCTCTTTCAATGTTTAATTTTTGTTTTAATTAGACCGTTAGTTGAGTTATTGTGTTACAGAGTTAAACAAACACAACAACCAAATAACCAGTGATTATATCAGTTTCTGAAAAAAAAACTCTTTATATTTTAAATGCACTTATGATCTTGAAATACAATTGGATAAAAATCTGTGTTTATATCTCACTAAAAAGCTCCTCTGTAGATGACTATGTCTTATTTTAAGTGTGATGAGATATTTGGACTACACAGTAAATTTTGCAGTGTTAAATCAACACTTAGAGAGTTAATTTGGAGACAATGGGACCAAATACACTCTAGAAGGAGTTAAATAAACTATCTAAGTGTTGATTTAACACTGCAAAATTTACTGTGTAGAAATGAAAAAAATATACTTGGTAAGATTTTGATTTTTTTTCCCAGAGAAGTGATCTGTGACTCCCCAGAGGTGGTTATAACTTATTAAGTTCATAGTTCTTGTAATTTGTATGAACAGTCACATCCAAATGGTGTCATTGCTTTAAGTGAACGTTTGTTAAAACATCCAGGATAGCCTCAGGTCATAAGAAACAAACATCATTTTGTTAGTGTTCAACAAATGCAGCTCCAAAGTAAATGCAATTTGTCTAAAGATACTGATTCACTCTTTTTTTTTTCCCCTTCAGGACAAACAGTTAAAATAAACTGTTGCGTAAAATACACCACAACTCAAAAGCATTCTTGTGCTCATCATCAGTTCAGTCAGAGGAGCTGAATATACAACAAACATATAAGGTTTAAATCATTGTAAAGGCTAAATATTTACTGTAGATTATGTGCACTATTAGAATTTCACTGAGATAATTCATTGCATCACTTGTTAATGTCAGTAAATGATAAATAACCTCTGGACATGGATGGACATCTGTACACTGGAAAAAAATACAAATAAATGTTTTTATTTTTAATTTTTTTCCCTCATTTGTAGTAAAAGTATTTCATCACACTTAAAGTCAAATAAAATCATCTGAAGAGAAACTTTTCAGTGAAATATAAGAACTGATTTATAAACAATAGATCTGGACAATAATATTTCTAGAAATCGTGCCTAGATAATTTTCACTTGTTCCACTGGCAGAGTTGTAAAAAATTAAGCAAATAAAGAAAGACAGACAGACAGATAGAAAGATAGAAAGAAAGACAGAAAGACAGAAAGACAGAAAGACAGAAAGACAGAAAGACAGAAAGACAGACAGACAGATAGAAAGAAAGAAAGAAAGACAGAAAGACAGAAAGACAGAAAGACAGAAAGACAGACAGACAGATAGAAAGATAGAAAAAGAAAGAAAGAAAGAAACAAACAAACAAAGAAAGACAGACAGACAGACAGACAGACAGACAGACAGACAGACAGACAGACAGACAGACAGAAAAAGAAAGAAAGAAAGAAAGAAAGAAAGAAAGAAAGAAAGAAAGAAAGAAAGAAAAAAAGAAAGAAAGAAAGAAAGAAAGAAAGAAAGAAAGAAAGAAAGAAAGAAAGAAAGAAAGAAAGAAAGAAAGAGAAGGAAAGACAGACAGACAGACAGACAGGTCTGGATACTTCTGTAAATGTTTAATTTTTGTTTTAGTTAAGTTAGTTTAGTTAAGTTATTGTTACAGAGGTAAATATTATATTTTAAATGCACTTATGATCTTGAAATCAGATTTATTTTTACATATATTGGATAAAATTAACTTCTTATATCTCACTGAAAACGTACTGTGTGTGTGAAAGTGTGATTTAAAAGAAATAAAATAACGTCTCATTTTGTTTTTGTCAACACAATCTAAGCGACATTTTAGGAATGTTTTTATTTCTTCAGCCACATTTTGTCTGGTTTTTATTGGTCATCTATAACTGCATTATATATTTAATTATAGTTATCGTCAAAAGATCGACATTTACGTCTAGTTTCATCTTGTTTTTGTCACATGATAAAGGTTTGACAATATTTAGTCGCTATAAGGCACACTGTCAATGAATGGTTCTTCATATATCATTAGATAAAAAGTCAAAATTATAAGATAAAAATTCAAAATTATGACATAAAAAAAGTTAAAATTATGAGATTAAAAAAAAAAAATCACAATTCCCAGTCACTAATTAAACCATATATATAAGGTGCACTGTGGTTTTTGGAGGAAATTAAAGTGTTTTCCTCATAGTCCAGAAAATACAGTAACCTTTTGGTTCCCAAATGTCATGTCATTTCCTATTCAAAAATTAGTATGGACATTTTAGAACCATCCAAATATTGGTCTGGACACGTCCATAGTGTTCATATGCAATTTTACGCCCATGCCCACAACATTTAATAACATTCAGAATACTGGTCAAATTCAACATACATTTCAGGTTATTCACATTTTATATATAAAGTACAGATATTTATATAAAAATGTAGGGAGTAAAAGTATAAAAAAAAAATCCAGAAAAATCAATATTCAAGTAAAGTACAGATACCTAAAAAAAATCTACTTAAGTACAGTAATGGAGTACTTTTACTTAGTTACTTCCCACCTCTGCTTTTCAGTGAGATATAGGAACTAACAGATGTGGAAGATATTATATCAAGAAACGCTAACAAGATAATTGTTACATATTTATTTTTTGCTTCATTCAACCAAATATCATAGTATTATTATTTTCAACTTGTTTTTAGAGAGGTATATTTTCTTCCCCCTCTCGTGTACAGTGACATTAAAAGAGAGAATGGTGTCAGTTCCTCCATTGTTTGTTAAACTTCCAAAGTACTTAATGCAGGATCCCCCTTTTATTTGACACATATCCTTTAGATGACGGTGATTACAGTTCTATTCAAAGTAGTGGAAAATTCCACACCCTGCAGCTTTAACCTGACAATAGATATGCACATACTTCAGAGAGAGCCGGATAAAAAGAGTATTTATACTGCACGCCACTGCATTTGCCATGTTTTTTTTTCCACTTTCAGATGGTATCAGTCAAAGTGACACTCATTTGCCTTTAAATACTCCAACAAAAACTCCACCGTCTACCAACAGTGATGCAGATAAGACTCAAAGGGGGATCCTGAATAAAGGACTGTTGTGTTTCCTTTGGGCTTCTTATCAATGTCATGTTTCTGCATCCTTATCTCTGTGTGTATACCTAAACTGATTATTTTGTCTAATCTTTTTGAGGATCATATATAATAATTGCAAATGGATAATGGCTAGAGGATAATAGTTTGATTCCTTCGAGGTGATTAAAGTTTCATTTGAATTATAAAGACCCAAACAGACCAAAGTTATGCAGTGATATAAAATGTTTTATACCTAATAGCGCTAATCCTATCAATACATACATCAATACTGGCTCCATAGTGCAATAAATATATGTATGCAGAGTGTGTGGTTATAGATATATTTTAAGTGTTTGTAGTGGTGTATATACTGTATGTGTATGTGTGTATATTATAGATTTTAGTAGAGTTTTTAAGTATTTATAATTCTGGTTTTATGATTGATTTATTATGTTCGATGGTGAGCTTCTGCATCGAAATGTCACTAAATGTGCACTGTGGTGATGTTGTGTGACAAGAAAGTGGCCATTCTATTCTATTCTATTCTATTCTATTCTATTCTATTCTATTCTATTCTATTCTATTCTATTCTATTCTACATGGAAATAATTGGTGTAAAATAGAGTTTGTCATCTTTTCATGCTCATCAGATATGACCCATTTGGATGCTAAGAGGTTACCGTAGTTACGGTGGAAACACTGTCATCTTTTGAGAATTTTTAATTATTACTTTACTCTGATTAAAACTGAAGTTTTTAAAGCTTGGAGTATTATCGAATCAAACTGGAGTTTTAGAAGTTGGAGTAACCAAGTCAGATAATGTGATTCTAATTGAATTTCTCGGTGCATCTAAATTCTACCTAACCTTAGCTCGACTAAGACTGGCCTGGACACGCCCCCTTCAGGAAGTGACCAGAGTCACCATGACAACATGTACGTTATGTGTAATAAATCAGAGTGAAACACACTGAGCTGCTACATGGTTGTGGTCCATAACTTTTCTGGGTGTGTCACATCTAAGAAATTCAAAAACTGTATTTAGTGTTTGTTTCCATGTTCGTCACTTCCTGTTTTATTTTGGTAACTTTCCTTTTGTGGTTTGTCTTCTGTCTAGTTGGACCTTTCGCCTTGTTTCTTCTTGTGTGTGTGTTTGCTTCTTGTCCTCATGTGTTTCACCGGTGTCTTAATATATATATATATATATATATATATATATATATATATATATATATATATATATATATATATATATATATATATTAAGGCTGTCAAAGTTAATGCATTATTAATACGTTAACACAACATGCTTTTAACGGCACTCATTTTTTTAACGTGCGATTAACGCAGTGGCATTTGAACCTCGGGTATTTCCGTAACTCGAAAAACTGGAAGCACTGCGCCGAGGTCGATGCCGCTAACAGACTAGAGCAGTGGCGCTGATCTGATCTTTTATAAACACCTATATGATCAGTGAATTAAAATCGGAAAATATGTAAGACCTGCAAAATACAGAGGATAGTTTTATAATAAATCTAATCAGCAAAATAAAATATTGACAAAAAATAATTTGAGAACTGGCCTAAAAATAGTCCTGGGTCTTTATGGGTTAAGTCATGAATTTTTTTTCCCTGTGAAATTCAAACTATTCCACATTCACAAATAACCTAACTTTAATATATTCAATAAATGTGTACGTTTATTCAACATTTCTAAATATGTGTTAAGAGAATTTATGAAATGCTTTGAGTGCAAATGTTAAATACTGACGTATGTTTCACACCAGTGAACCAGGTTATTGTTTTCACTCACTCATGTCTGTCTGAGTGAGTTTGACGTGAATAACTCATGAATGGATGCATCGATCTTAATATAACTAGGAAAAGAGTCTGTGAATATCCAGAGGAGATAAAAGTTTGGTGAATTCACTTTAAGAAAAGTTATGTACTGTCATAAAACTGTACTGTTTTAATCAGATAACTGAGTATTTTTGGTGTCTGGCTTTTTATACCCAATAACAGAAGAGAAATCTCAACATATTTCCTCCCAGGATGCACCTAATGATGACTGGAAATGAATGCAAAAAAAGTTCCTAAGCCATTCCAAAGTTAATAGATTTTTAACAAAACTTTGGTGCCAAAAATAAAGCCAAAATTAGGACAGTTAAAGCCACCTATAAATGTAAGTACATTTGATCTGGAAAATATAACTTGAAATTGTCTTAAATTTCACTATAAAAAAAAAGACACTGTGTTAAATTTGATGATCCTAGTGGTTTTTACAATCCAGATGTGTTTTTCATAAATCGGTAGTGCCATTTAGTGCTTCATGTGTAACCCATCGTCTCCACTCACATAACAAGCAGAATAAATGATTTATCATATTTCAAATGTATTTCATTTTTAATAAACAGTAGTCATCTTTGTGAAACACTGGCTTCCATAATTCCCAAAATGTATCTATGAATGAATAAAAAGCATTTTAAAAAAAACAAACAGTGTTTTATCCTTTTTATATTGATTAATCATTGTAATTAATGTTTGCACAGAAGCACCAGCACACTCCTGGAATACTGACTAGTCCTAATTTCAGGAGAAAATGCAGATTTCCCTGAGTTTTACATGCCTTGCTTTTATATTGCCTTGTGTAATAGTGTGGCTTTTGAGAAAAAAAACCTGAAAGACGAAGACGGGGGAGTTTATTATAGAAACGTGGTGTCCGTGTTACAGACAGATTTTTGTTAACGTTGCTAAAATGACTTTGAAACTTGCTTCGTAACATTAGTCGACATCTTGTTTGAATTTTGAGCCTTTTTGTCCTGCGTTTAGGGACCATTTTCATCGAAGCACCCAGTTACATTTTCATCCAGAGTATTTTGCAACATATGCAGGTTTGTTCTAATGTGTTGTTGGATTATGAATGGCCTTCAGGGACACTAGAAGCCTCCAAGACATTTGGTTTTATGGTTTTAAGGCTGTGGCGGACACTTTTTCCTATTTACCTCCAGGAGGTAAGTAGAAAAATATCTTTTTTTACATGAAACTTGATGCAAAGACAAAGAATAGGTTGATTTAATTTGATTCCACAATATATATATATATATATATATATATATATATATATATATATATATATATATTTGCATGTTCTCCCCGTGTCTCCCACCATCCAAGCACATGCACTGATAGGTTAACTGGTTAATCTAAATTGTCCATAGGTGTGAATGTGAGAGTGATTGTTTATATATGTTCAGCCCTGAGATGAACTGGAGACTCATACAGGGTGTACCCCGCCTTCACCCATTGTAACTGCATTAGGCCCCCAGTGACCCTATTGAGGATACAGCGGGTTCAGATGACAATATATATATATATATATATATATATATATATATATATAGAACCAGCACTTTTGTCATTTGTTTTCTGATTCGTCTGATTAAAGTACGTAAGGTTTAACACATTTAAAACACATTTAATGTCTGAAGCAGATAATTAAAAAAAAAAAAAGTAGAGCAGTGGAATTTTGATTTGATTTGAATGCTTTATTTCGAAAATGTGCAGAATGCAACAGTAATCAATACAACAACAATAATAATAATAAATAATAATAATAATAATAATAATAATAATAATAAAAAAAAATAATAATAAAAAAAAATAATAATAATAATAAATAATTGAAGTACTAAACAAACCTTTTCACTAAGACGTTACATTTCCTTCATAATTAACATGAATTCAAATATTCATAAAACCATAACAAGTTTGCATTTGTTTCATGTTTCATCTTATACCATTCAGGTTGTGTTTGAGCCACATGTAGAAATTGAAGCTTATTTTCCTTTCATATATTATATGAATAACACTTCTGTTATGAACCCAAACCTGGTTTAAGGTTAATGTTCCATGGACGTTAAAGGGTTAAAGCTGTACATTCATTAGCTCTCAGCTGATGTATGTGTATACCCCAACAGCACAAACACCCCCCAAAAACAAAAGAGGTCACATACATACAAACAAACCACAACAAAGGCACAAATAATCTGTGTATGTTTGTCATGACAGCGCAGAAAAAATCCACATGCATTATAAGTTAAGATCATATACTCTAAGCATAAGAGGATATGGAGTCCTTACACTATACATTAAACATATAAATAAACATGATCTGTGAGATAGATTCTAACAGCAGAGTCAGATGCAGGAGGACAGCTTCCTTTACTCGCATGTTAAAAAGTGAAAACAGAAACGTCTTTTGGTTTAGGAGCGTCTCAACCACTGACACTTACAAGTGTACTTAACTGATAAATCTACATTTTTACACAGTTTCCAACATGCCCGGTCTGTTCACTTGGGGACTTTCTTCACCTGTGAAATCATTTGTCAAGATCACATTCTCCCAGTTGGATTTGCCTAATATTTGCATAAGATTTGCATCATGGTGTTGAAGTATTTAAAACATTCCTGGAGTCACATGGACACATTCTAAGGCCCCGTCCACACAGTGAACCTGATACAGTATGTTGTCCTTGGGGCCTCACGTCCACACAGTAACAGAATTTAGAGTGTCCCAAAAGGATATCTTTGGAGAACAGGTTCCAGAGTGGAAAGATCAGACAACGTTGTCATCGCATTGTTGTGTGGACGAGTAAAACAGAGTGAAACACCTACAATCTACATCAGTTGTTCCCAACCGTTTTATAACTGCGGACCGGTACTCACTTCTGCGCATTGGTGCAGGTACAAATGTGTGGACCTTGGTTCTTTTAAGTCCAGCTGCCTTCAGGGCTTCAGCAGAGAGGCCAGTCCACTTGTTTAGGTCGTCCATCCATCTTAGATTGGGACGACCACGTCCTCTCCTACCATGTATAGGGAGTCCTGTGATCAGGGCAGCTGTCAGGCCCCCACACCAGTCTGCTTTATGTGCAAAGATGGTGTCAGACGAGAACATCCACCGGTCACCGATGCGTTGGTGGAGTTCCTCGTTTGACACCAAATCCTTATATGTGATTTTTAGTAGATGTCAACAGATTTCTCAGCCAAAAGCATCCAGACGTTTGATGTCTGTTGTCTTCAGACATACATCGCTGCAAATTATACAGAGCAGGCTTGGTCTGTGGGACTCACCTGTCATTATAAATCCATATTTCAAGTACAACACCTGGGATTGTCTGTTAAAAGTTTTCCTTTTCTTGGAAGTTGTCGGCTGTTCTTTCTCTTCACTTGGCCTTTTCCTCTTCGAAAGAAACTTTCCAGAGCTATCTGTTTTTTTGCAAACACGAGGGTTACATTTTTGGCGTTCAAGTGACAGATGTAATAGAATCCGGTAATTTTTCAAAATAAAAGATTGTTCAGACTCAGATAATGAATACAAGAGAAATAATTCATTCTTTATTAGGCAGCCGGCGACCCGGTACCATTTGGTCCGGTCCGTGGCCCGGGTTTTGGGGACCACTGATCTACGTCACATCTGGTGCAAGGTGGCTAAACAGTTAGCGCTCTTGCCCGGGTTCCATTCCCGGACCGTGCAGGCCTTTCTGTGTGGAGTTTGCATGTTTCTCTCCCTGTGTCTGGATGGGTTTCCTCCAGGTGCTCCAGTTTTCCCATCACCCAAAAACATGTTTGTTAGGGTAAAAATCCTCCAGCCAGGTAACTGACCATGAGCCTGGCTCCACGTCTGGAGATGGGTCCCCGGTGCCACCCACTACTGAAGGATGGGTTAAATTAAAAACAAAAAAAAATCTATTTGTTACCCACTTTCCTATCTGCTCATTTGTTGTTGTTTTTTTGTTCTGTTGTGGGGTTTTTTGTATATATGTATATGTATATATTTATTATTCAAACAAAACAACTGCAAATAACTGTTCCAATATTTAAAAAAACTAATCTGATCAAACATGATGGATTAATCCACATTAATGCTTTAATGTTGACAGCCCTAATATTTATATACAACAATATTATAATTTTTGAAATCAGGAAAATTTTAGAATTGTCTTATAATTTAATAAATGAATAGTGTTAAGAACTTGTTCAGCTATGTTTTGTTCTGCGTGCATGTGTGTGGTAGTATCCATTTGAACTAAAGTGTGCAATCACTGTCAAATCCTTATGAATATTAATGGTGTGGGCAGGAGGCCAGAGAATGTGACCTTTTAACCACAACCCAATGATGCACAAAGCACTGCAATTCAAAGAAAATCAAAGTGTCTTTATTTGGTGATAGATAGATAGATAGATAGATAGATAGATAGATAGATAGATAGATAGATAGATAGATAGATAGATAGATAGATAGATAGATAGATAGATAGATAGATAGATAGATAGATAGATAGATAGATAGATAGATAGATAGATAGATAGATAGATAGATAGATAGATAGATAGATAGATAGATGGTTCCACCTAGTTCCAGTTGGAAATGATAATTCTGAATTCAACTTCATTCTGAATGAATAAATAAAGTGTCATACGGTTGATACGGTTTAGTTGCTGCTTTGTAATTACAACCAATGATGACTCAACTCGCTCCATATGATCATTAATACAGCAGTTTTCTGTTCAGGAAACCAAGTCTTATTCACATGAATGATGCAAGAACAAGTACTGATCAGATGCATCCTCGAGCCAATTTACTGTCATGTGACCAAACCTGCCACTAATGCATCACATGCATGCCAAGAAATATTTGAAAGGGTAAAAGCAGTTAAAGGCTTATACAACAAAGCAGCTCCATGGAACTGGAACAGAGATAGCATCAGTGACAGGTTTCTGTTTGTCCTGTACATTCTCTGCTACGACAGAAACCTGTTAATGAACCATGTCAGTGCGAGTCAACTGGAATTTGCAGCTTTCATTCAGGGAGACTGACCTATTAACTGCTGTAAATGCAAGAAGCAATTGGCATGTACAGGTATCATCATATATCTATTAGTGTTGGTTGAAATGATGCATTGATGACTGCAAATTAGCTGAAGATGGACATCTTATATGCATCACATTTTCCTTTTGGTGGCAATATTCTATGTATTGTCCATGTTAAATAAACTTATATTAAAAAAATTAAATAAATATATATGTAAGGAACTGTAAAACATCAATTTTAACTTAATAAGCATTTAATAAATGGGATACTCTGTACAAACTATTTGAATAATAAACAGAAATCTATCTCCTCCCAAAATAGTAAATTAATTTTAGTCTAATAGAAAATAATCTCTAGTAACAAGACATGATAAATAGGTTTTTTTTTTTTACTGAGGATACTGAAATATAACCAGGTTCTGCAAATAAGCCAATAATAATTAGTTTAATTGTACATTTCCATTGATTTTGAACATTAAACATTTTTTCTAAGTTTTGAAAATTGTAGTAATGACACAAAGACCAATAATCAATTTTATTTATTCTTTTTTTTTTTTTTTTTTTTTTTACATCCAGAGTTATTTTACTTTATTTTACTTGACCTGTCTCAATCAACAAATGAGTAGATTTTGGCAATGATCCGAAAGACATCCTGGATACTGGATCACTTTGAAATGTATTCTCCATTTACCGCAATGTAAAATTTCAAACTGATCCAGAATCTAGGATCTCTTCCGGATCACCACCAGAATCTGATCATTTGTTCCTTGTGACACCCCTAACATGTCATAAAATTGTCATCAAGACCCACCCATAACTTTTTGGGTTATCTTACTAACTATCAGACAGACAAGTGGTCCTGGACCATCTCTTCTGGACTTCGAAGGAAGTTTTTTTTTGTTCATTTTTAAAGGAAGTTTCATACATGCAAATTTCACATTCAACTGGAAAGTCTAAACTTTTAGTCAAAGGGAAGCACCCTGGGGATACGAGTGACCTGGTTTATTAGCATATAGAACAACCCTTGGCGATGTGTTACTAATGCTAGGTGTGATCCATCTACTACTGATGAGGATCTTAACGGGACCATCGTTGTCTATTGTCTACTTCCAAACATGGCGGTTTCCTCTCATCACCACACACACAGTTACCACTCCCAATATTCAGGGCTGTGTTATGCATCTGCCACCACATGGACTGTAGGTAGAAAAGAACTGTGGGAGTGTTTTGATGAGATGAAAATGCTTGTGTTTATTGTTTAAATGTGGAGCAGTTTGGTGGGCTGGGAATACTTGTGGCTTCAAGGAGGTGGATGTAAAACAGAGGTTTACTTGCTTCTAATTTGATGACATGCCCTAAATATTCTCATTACCTACAATACCATATCACAGTGTTTCAGCTTGTTTGTGTCTATTTACCTACAATAAAAATACAGTGGAATGTGTTGTCTATATATTTTCAGTGCCTACCAGGCTGCTGTGTGGGAAAGTCTAACAAATGCACATCGGTCATACCAATCACTCACCATCGTTTAAGTGTTTTGTCCTGTAAATCTGTAACATATTGTCTTAAAATGCATCTGAAAAAATGGGAATCGTGCAGTCTGTTCATGTATGCTGCCAATTTAACTTTATTCTGAGGTTAATGTTCCATGGATATTAAAGGGTTAAAGCTGTAGATTCATCATATATATATATATATATATATATATATATATATATATATATATATATATATATATATATATATATATATATATATATATATATATATATATATATATATATATATATATATATATATATATATATATATATATATATATATATATGTGACCCGCCACCATGAAACCAGGCATAAGTCGCGCTGACCCGTTCAGAGCTACAGCCAAATTTAGGCTGGAAGGCGATTTCTTATTTGTGTTTACATCTTATCAAAAAACGGTACCTTAACACCTCTATTTTCAGTTCCCGTGGTCATTACATTGAAATTCAATGAATAAAGGTGTTTATTGAGTCAATTATTTAAGCGGCGACAAAAGTCCAGGTATTGCTGAGCAAAGACAAAGACGAATTCCACCTCTTTTCTCCGAACAAAACGATCTCCGTTCCGTGGGTAAACACCCAAGTGTTCGATACGAGGAAAAAGCTTATATTGAATGCTCTGTCCAATGGCGTAAGCCAAATGATTATAATACGTCACACTTCTGTCCTATTATTATAATATATAAAACTTCTGTGACATGTCCATCAGAGTGTCCTTTAACATCTGTGAATAATTTGTGTCAATCGGATACGGATACGTTGCTAAGGACTTCCTACCCCAAAACAGTCCAAAACTTTAACGGACAATATCTAAAAATATGCAAATTGCAAAATATGTCCAAATGTGGATATTAAAATGACCATAACTTTGGTTCTACTTGTGATAGAAACATAATTTTTTCACCATCTTAAACCTTAGTTTCCACTCTACCATGCTACACAGATAACTCAGTTTGGATTTCCAGACACTTATGCCTGGTTTCGTGGTGGTGGGTCACATATATATATATATATATATATATATATATATATATATATATATATATATATATATATATATATATATATATATATATATATATATATATATATATATATATATATATTTATTTATTTATTTTTTTTTTCCTCTATATCTAACTTTGCTTAAGATGTTTAGTTTATGACAATTTATGATGACATTCCCTACTGTATTTTGTGCTTTTTAGTGAATATCAGGTATTTTCTATATTTGATTTACTAATCATGTACATGTTCATAGAAGCTCATATTAAAGTTGAGGGTTATATCACAAAGAGAGAAAAAAGAAGAAAAAGTGACTGTTTGAGCCAAATCTACCATTAACTGAACATAAAACTAATGTCTCCATTCACTGTCATTGATTCAACTCCATCAATTTTACTGGTCAATTAGTGTTGTAGAAGATGATGGTGTTTCTATGGTAACTACGGAGCCTCTGAACTTCTAAATTGATGACGATGAAAAGATGAACTGTAGTTTACACCAATTACACTGGTCTATAAGTAAAATGCTTCCGGCATTAAACTAATGAAATGTTACCATTTTTGTGATTGGAATTTTTTTGGTGTAATAGATATGGGTGGTTGTTTGGAGTGCTCTGAAATTGTATTTCAGCATCTACTACATCATTTAATTATATATTTTTTTTTATCATCCTTATTTGAAACAATAGAAATAACAATACAATATCATTCAGATCAAAATCGGATAAAATGGGAAACGGTCGGTAAACGTTTTTCCATTATTCATTTAAACACAAAAAAAAACAAAAATTAAAAAACTGATCATTATCTGTTTTTTCATTTTGGTTTTGGAAACAAATAATGAAGAAACAAGTTGTTTTTTGTTGTCTTATTTTTGGTTTTATTTTGAAAAACGAATGAAGGAATGATACACGGATCTTAGTAGGAGGTGGCCATGGGTTGGGGTGTTGACATACTGTTCACAACACCCCAAAGGGAACTCCAAAATATGAATAGAGTCGACACTCGCTGAACCAGTTTCAATGGACAAATTGCTACAGATGACAAAACTCACCTGGTCACACTAACAGTAAAGACGCACAAATAATTAATTTTATCCTTGATTTTTAAACTGAACCTTTTTCCAGCGCATACTTTCTTCTTCCCTCCCTCCTCGAATCCAACCATGAATGCTCTCATGTGGCTTTTAGTAATGCATTTAGTCGCTTTGAGTTTTTGCATGAAAAGGAATCAAACTAAGAGGCAAATACACCCTGTCTATAAACTCTACCATGGACTGGGTTCCAAACAAACAAAAGAAGCCAATGTAGATCAAAAGCAAAATTTTGGCTTCGTCTTTTTCGACAAACTCTTTCCAACCATCATCATCATCATCATCATCATCATCATCAGAACTGGTGTTTGGATGCTGCATTGTGGCTTCCCACTACTTTAAATTAGTCTGTGATTGATCAATTCCAATAGATCCATATGATTTTAAGGGATTACACTCCAAACATTCTGATAAATAAACAACATTTTCCCCCAGGTTCCTTTAAATCAGAGTAGTTTGCAGCGACTGTCGCTACTGAGGGCAATTCAGATTAAATGTTGTAGAACAGAACAATTAGTATAAAAACTCTTAAACTGATAATGTGGAAGATGCACTATTACACAGCTGCACAACTTCACTCCTCATGTGGTTTGTAACTCAGCTCTGAAGGGCACGCATACACTTTCAAGGAGGACATCCTGGCTGAGTTTTCCCTTTGCAAACTGCTGTTAGCAGGATGAAGTTTCATTGCCCTTAACTGTGGTCTACCTCAGCCTTCCCCTTGACCTAACACACACTGATGCACAGAAGGTAGTGGGAGTGGATGTGGTTAAAAAAAAAACAAAAAAAACAATAACGGGCTGCATCTGCACATATGTGTGTCTTACATCGAGGGGGGAGACCTCTCATTTTCTCATGTTTTCAGACCTGCTATTACCACACATTCTACCCTTTGTGTGTGCGAGTGAGATTACAGGTAAATGCATGGCAAGCAGTCTGGAAGCCATTATATTGTCACTATTATGTGAGCAGCTGTCTACTGAGAAGTTTTCCTCTATTTGATCTATGATTGAATAGAAAACCTGGCCTTTGGTCCAGAGCAAGACACCAGACTGACCAAACTGGTCCATCACAGACACCCCTCCTCAACCCCCCCAAACCCCCCACTTTCTCAGCCCGGTTTCCTTTGGTATCAATAGTTCTAACATGTGGAAAAATGTTGAATTAAGAATTTTAAATATTTGTTTTATACAGAAAAAACAGCTGTTTTTTATACTTACAATGATATCTATGTGGTTGTAGCTTAAAAAAACACTTTCCCACGCTCTTTTTGGAATCTAATGGGTCACCCTGACTTACCAACACATGCTACGTTTGAAAGTGGTTCATCACCTCCACTGGCTGCATACCGCATTCACAGAAAACAACAAGACGAACGAAGGACACAGAAAAAGCCGGTCCGTCTGATGTCAGATGGACTTTAGCAACACCTGCGTGGGATTAAACCTGTCCCCCATTGCAACGAATGTGAAGTAGCATTAGCATTAGCATCTGTAAAAGAAGACGGCGCCACAGTAGCTGCTGCACAAACACGATCAAACTGGTTCATGTGCTCGGAAATAAAGCCTCGTTTTTTTTCCCTGCAGGTTTTCAGAACAAGCAACAGCACGAAACCTAGCTGGGTGTTTCTCTAGTAAAGGTAAACACATACATAGAGCAAGAGGGGAGGGGGGAGTGTTCCTTCACGCATTCTGAACCAATCAGAGACGCTTTGTTACTGCGTCATAGACATGTATGAGGAAGTTCCGGTAAACTCTGTTGTTCGACCTCAAGTCATTTTTCTACCGTGAAAAAACAGCTGGAAACAAAACAATCTGGATGTTTTTTTAAATAGAACCAACACACAATGTATTCATTAACAATGGAGAACACAGTAACATTAATGAAATAACCATAATAAACACCTTTAAAGGACATCATTTGGAATTTAAATTACCAGTCAAAACCATTTTTCTATGGTAACAAAGTATGTTCCAACACTACGTTTATGCAGACATGGGGGTTGTGGGTAATTAAGAAATACTGGGACACCTGTGGGAATTGGGAGCACCAACGTTTAAGGCTTGATCAACTGCCATTGCTGAAGAACTTCTTCAAGTTGTTAACCCATTATAAAAGAAGTGAACATTGTTTTTCAGATTATTTTTTAACCTGTAGCAGTTCACTGCATACCTTTATACCATTTAAAGCTCTCCATTTTACTTGAACTAGTTGAATTTTAATTTAAAAAAAAGGAAATATTTGGGTGTTCTAAAACTTTTGACTCGTAATGTAAATTAAAATCCTGAAGCACTTAATGGTAAAGATTTCCTTTTGTTTTTTTTGTCAGACATTTTTTAATTATTATTATTATTTTTTTATTTTTTTACCTTTAGATGATTCAGATACAAGACAAAGCAAATAATTAAGAAAGCTATATGTTTGTAGCCAAAACAAATACAGGTAAAAAGTGAGCTTCTTTATATCAATCTGCCAAAAAAAGAAAAGTAAATCTTAATATATTTAGTAGACATCTTTATGGCATTTCTAAGAAACACAAACAACACAGACCAGAAGTATTTATACATTATAAAACATACAAATCACCATATTGTACTTTTAAAGTTTTTCTACTGTTATTTCAGTATAATAATCTAAATATACATCACCTAATGTAATGTAATTACACATTTAACAGCTCATCTGTAAACATGATTTTTAGATTTGATGTTGATAAAACTCCTATGAAACTGTAATGTCAAAATGCAATTTAATTTTTTTTATCATCTTTTGTTAATGTTGTGAGTTAGAAAACCTTAGTGTCAGAAAGAACTGGGTGCATAACTGCATGAAATATAAGGTTAGATAGAGTACTTATTACTGTGGTTGAATATGCACAAAATGAATAAAAAAGCAATGAGTTATTCATCACTTGTTGTGACGCAGTGAGTGAATAAAGTGGCAACTATGTCCATTCATACAAATGTATGAATCATGACCTAATGATTCAGTTGTGTTATGTGTTCCAGTCTCACCAATACCTCATCAATAGTCTTCAGGAACTTTTGATCAATGATTAAAGATCGACTCATTCTTCAAGGATAGCAGATCCTATTGTTTTCTACTTAACTTTCCAAATAAGTTAAAAAACCTCAATGACAAACACAACATGTT
Organism: Siphamia tubifer; assembly: GCA_020466265.1. Classification (NCBI taxonomy): domain Eukaryota; kingdom Metazoa; phylum Chordata; class Actinopteri; order Kurtiformes; family Apogonidae; genus Siphamia; species Siphamia tubifer. The sequence continues at coordinate 9,407,039 of CM035785.1, read as the reverse complement.
TTTACAATCATTGAATCTTGCATGAATAAGGAGGATATAGTCTAAGAGGTAACTGACTTTAACCCATAAAGACTTAAAACAAACTAAAATCAACTTCTGATCTAAATAGTTTAATAACTGTTGATCGGCTAATTCTATAAATACATGGAAATAATTGGTGTAAAATGGCCAGTACACTGTAAAAAAAAAATAAAAAATTAAGGTAGTTCAACTTATAAGCAGTGGTGGGAATAACGGCGTTACTAACACAGCCACATTTCGAATAACAGAGTAATTACTTAATTAATTTATCCATAACTGTATCACCATTACTGTTACTCAGGAAATAATGTGACGTTATTATATGGCGTCCGTTGCTATGGTAACGTCACGAACAAAAAAAGCACCAAAACAAAGTCTCAGAAGAGGAGGAAATCACAAGACTAGACGTGCATTAAAAAATATTGACCAATCACTGAGCCTCATTAACTGGTTGAAGTCACCGAGAAAAGGAAACACTTGCTTTGTCAGTTCACACACACACACACACACACACAGTCATACACACACAACACTTCAGTCACTTTTTAAACACGAATCACACTGCCAGGTTGAGCGATTTTATCTTAAAAACTCACTTTAAACCATCACACATAGAGAAAATATTTGATATTCCAGTAAATTCTGCTGTTAGATATGGTGTAAAAAAAAAAAAAAAAAAAACTTACCTATTACCACCAGCCTGCAGTACTGCATAAACTCCTTTTACTGTAGCCTGCATAGATTAATTGAGGAAGCGTCTTAAATCACATCTAAAGTAACATCACAGAACAAGGATGGATACCTCGTTTAATTATTATTTTTTGGTTTCTTTGACATCTTTAAGCAAAAAAATACTTTTCCTGGTAACTAATTACTTTGCTAATGGAGTAATGCAGTTAGTAATGCAATTACTATTTGGGGGAAGTAACTCGTACTTGTAATTAATTACTTTACCCAGCACTACATATAAGTAAATGTTCATCCGTTGCCTTAAAAATGTGAGTTAACTTGAATAATATCCTTGTTTGAACTCAGATATTGAAGTTCATAAAGTTGATTTCACTATAATGTTGTGGTTGTTCCAACTTTCTTTTTAAAGTTGATTGAACGGTTGATTAAACAAATGACTTGTTGATCCAGTTACTGTTTTAAAATTCAGGTTGTTTGGTTCTGTTGACACATTTAAAACGACATTTCACTCAACTGGATTTACAACCTTGAGCTGAAATGCAAGTTGAAATTTCTTAACTCATTATGTTAAATGGAAGTAAATGATAGAAACAGGTTATGACAACTAACACTGGTCTATATAATTGTTTTTTGTTTTGTTTTTTTTAGAAAATATCTGCTTCAGTTATTAAATGTGGTAAATCGTATATACTGAAAACGGTATTTTGAAGTAGATCTGAGACCAATATATCTTTAGACTAAAACCTATTCTCGTGTTAATTCTAAGAATTTCACATTTTGACCCAAGCTGTAATGACATAATTATAGATTCTGTGACTTTTATTCAATTATTATTATTATTATTTATTTATTTAATTATTCTTTGCTTATTACCTTTAATATTCTAGAGTTATTATTATTATTATTATTATTATTATTATTATTATTATTATTATTATTATTATTATTATTATTATTATTATTATTATTATTATTATTATTATTATTATTATTATTATTATTATTATTATTATTATTAACAAGAACATCAAAACACTCAGGAGATTATTTACATACCCATTGTAGATTTCCCCATATTGTGGATGAACCACTAACATCCATGTCCTCCATTAAAACTCTCAGGCTGTTTTAAGTTTTTTCAAGTTTGGGTCTTAATGATATTTACACGATATTCTCAAAAAATTTTTGTTTTTTTTTGTCTCAGAACACGACCTGAACACGACCTTCTGTATTGATCCCAGCAGCTGCTCCCTTATCGACTAAACAGACCCTGCTGCTTAATTCCTCATCAAAATCATGGTAATATGGGTTATTGATTGTAGAGCAGGATTTATCAGTCTAGCACATAGTCAAGGACGTCCACTGTCCGACAAAAACAAAGGATTCTGAATTGATTTGTCCTGTATTCTCAGCCTTATGTTCTACACTTGGATCCATCCTTACAGAGTCAGTAACTGAACAGATGCTTCAAACTGGCTCATAGCTTACATGTATCTGGGTATTTTATTTATTTATTTATTTATTTATTTATTTATTTATCTATCTATCTATCTATCTATTTATTTATTTATTTATCTATTTATTTTTTATCTATCTATCTATTTATTTATTTATTTTTATTTATTTATTTATTTCCCCCCCTCTCTGTTTAAAAAAAACAACAACTACTTTGCGCAGATGAGAATATTTTCAGTATAACGTGATCAGAAATTGGAGTCGATCATGTGATTTCAGACTCAATCGTAATTGGTTATTATGTCATGATCACTCATTATATTACATTACAAGTAAAACACTTTTGGAATGAAACTAATGTTACTGATGAAGAAAAGTCAAGTCTTAAATGCTGTTTGGATCAAGTTTCCAAATGAATTCTGGGGTCAAAATGTAATTTTTAAATTTTTTTTATAATGAACAAGATAATTTTTAGTAAATTTAGATCTATGTTTTTATAAAAGGGGCACTGACTAGAGAGCACTTTGAATTTTGTTGTGCCTGTGACAATGACAATTCAAAATTTAGCAAAATAGTTTTTAGTCCAAATGAATATTGGTCTCAGATCTACCAGATCTACCAGATCTACCAGATCTACCAGATCTACGTTAAAACCAGAGGTGGAAAGTAACTCAGTAAAAGTACTTCATTACTCTATTTAAGTAGATTTTTTATGTATCTGTACTTTGCTTGAGTATTTATTTTTCGGGCGACTTTTTACTTTTACTCTTTACATTTTTGCACAAATATCTGTACTTTATACTCTTTACATTCTCAGAATAGACTAAATAATGTGACAATACAAAACATTTGTTACCAGAGGAAAAAAATCAGCGTAGGAGAGAAACTGGGACTTTATATATTATACTTCTATGACTTTTTATCTCATAATTTTAACATTTTATCTCACAATTTTTGACTTTATCTCATAATATTGACTTTTTAATTTAATAATTTTAACATTCTATCTCTCAATTTTAACATTTTATCTTATAATTATGCATTTTTAAAAAAAAAAAAAAGTCATGTAACTTTTGTTTTAATATCATGATGACTTTATCTCAATTGTGACTTTTTAAAATGTTTTCCTAAATTTCCTGCTGATATTCACAAAAATCAGTAACTGTGTGACCTGATCGAACACATTATCTAGTCAGTTTCAAATTATTTATTTTAGATACTTTGGATTTTTCCTGGTAAAATAAGTGTGTTCATGGCAGTTTTACTTTTTACTTTTGTAATGTATTAAAATTGAGAAGTTGTACATATATATTAAAACATGTCATTTGTTTTCTGATTCATCTTATTAAAGTATGTAAGATTTAGTACATTTAATGTCTGAAGCAGATACTTTCTAAAAAATAAGTAGAGCTTTGTCTCTCTCCACTCACCATATATTTTTATTTGTAAGTTTTTTGTTTTTATCAATTACTGCACATTTCCACCTTAAGTTTAAAAAACACTGGGTTAGCTTTAGCTGTTAGCATTAGCTTCAGTTGTTATGGATATATATATATAGAGATATTGGTGTTTACTGACACGTGATCCAATGGTATAATTAGTTAACCCTTAAATACCTGGAACTACAGTGAATAGTTTATAAGTAATTTTTAAATTTTTCTACATTTTGTTTTTTATTTTATTATTATTTTCTTAATTTTGTTCTATACGTGTCTTACTTTGTTCATGTCACTCATTATTTTTGCTAGTTTATGATTCAATTTTTGTTCATTTTATTCATAACTTTGGCTGTTTTTGTTCACTTTTGTTGCTTATTTTATTCTTTTTTTTCCCCCCTCTTTTATACTGTGCAACTGCTAAAGTCACAGGAGTTAAAGGGTTACACTGAATCATGTGGAAGTGGGAAATATCTAAAACATGCAGGACACCAGCCCTCGAGGACTAGAGTTTGACACATGTGCTTTAAAGGATGAAAATCCGTAAGCGCAGCACGTCTAATACCATAAGAACTGACGTGATATATATATATATATATATATATATATATATATATATATATATATATATATATATATATATATATATATATATATATATAAAAAGCCATTTCATGAGCTCAGTCTGCTTAAATCCTGATTCAGGCGGCCTGTGTATTTCCATATGTGTATAACTAGTGTGCTTTACTTAAAGTGCATGTGGTGTCTGTGGCCGGCTGTGTGTGTGGGACAGGTTGGCGTTCACATACTGTATACTCAAAAAAGGCCAACAAATATGTAGCTGCACACGCTGGTTGTCTGCCTGTATCTGTTTGTCGTTATGTCTCTCCCTTTCTCTCCCTCTTCCCCACCCACACTGTGGTTCCTCCACCACCACATCAAGAGCTCAGAAAATGCACAAAGCATGCTGATAAAGGGAGACCTTCCTACTTGTTATTGCTGCTTGTGTGTGTTGGGTGCATGAACGCGTCTCCAACGTGTGTGTGCGTCGTCGCATAATTTGGGTGTATTGCTGCAGAGAAAAAGCGGCTGTATTGATTTACTTTTGAAGTAAGGTTTGGAAAGAGTTGCGTCGCCTCTTTTCTTAAAGGTCTATTGTATTTTTTTTTTTTTTTTTTTTTTTTTAAACTAAATGTAGCTCTTAAATTTTGCAGCCAACCTGAAAAACAAAGACAAAACTTGGCTGGGCCTCCTCGCTATCACTATGAATATGATATGGTGACTAAAAGACTGGTGCTGTGGTTGTGTGTCTGTGGTTGTGAGTGTGCAGTGTGACACATTATTAAGTGGCATATTTCCATATTGACTGACTTCTAATCAAACTAGACTAAAGGCGCTTTGATATATGAACATCCAAGCCAAGATTTGGTTGTTTTCTGTGCATTTGATCCTGTTAGTTTTACTTTCATGCTGACATTTTAGGAGAAGACTAAACAACGTTGCATGGTCGTCTTCATCCATGTGTCCTTCGTCTCCTTTTATTTGACATTCGTTGGTTTCTACATGAGCGATGTCAACGTCATTTTTTACAAAATGACGTCTCATCCAGTTAAAGACACACTGTGCTTTTTAAATATTTGGTCTATAATATTAGAATATTAAAATTTATATTGATATTATTATTCCAAATTATATTATTCTAAATTATATTGATATTTCTTTATATTTTGTGGTCTTAGATGGTGTGTGTTGGTCTTTTAGTATTTACTTCTATTTTTTAAATGCACTTTAAGGACTGTATTTTAAATGTTCATGTTCATTTATATATATATATATATATATATATATATATATATATATATATATATATATATATATATATATATATATATATATATATATATATATATATATATATATACACCCCACCCCCCAACAATATATATATATATATATATATACAGACCCTGTAGACCACATTAGACCTTACAGACCCTGTAGACCACATTAGACCTTATAGACCCTGTAGACCACATTCAACCTTACAGACCCTGTAGACCACATTCAACCTTACAGACCCCGGAGACCGCATTAGACCTTACAGACCCTGCAGACCACATTCGACCTTACAGACTCTGTAGACCACATTCGACCTTACAGACTCTGTAGACCACATTAGCCCTTACAGACCCTGTAGACCACATTAGACCTTACAGACCCTGTAGACCACATTAGACCTTACAGACCCTGTAGACCACATTAGACCTTACAGACCCTGTAGACCACATTAGACCTTACAGACCCTGTAGACCACATTAGACCTTACAGACCCTGTAGACCACATTAGACCTTACAGACCCCACAGACCACATTAGACCTTACAGACCCCGTAGACCACATTAGACCTTACAGACCCCGTAGACCACATTAGACCTTACAGACTCTGTAGACCACATTAGACCTTACAGACTCTGTAGACCACATAAGACCTTACAGACCCCGTAGACCTGACATTGTGGACTCAGTGTAACTCTTTCTGTTACTGTCGTCTATGTGGAAATGACCAAAGACAGTCACTTGCCCAATCAAGAGTTAATTATTAGCTCTAAACACTTTTTCCCACACTTATATAAAGCTGTGATCTGCACATAAAGAAGGAATTTAAATCAATCTAATTCACTGTCATATTCATATAGTTATTTATTATAACATGTTATTCCCATATTTCTTTATTCAACTCTTTAAACAAACATGGAACTATTGTAACCTACGCTTTGATGTAGCTTCATAATATTTACAGGAATTGAATGTAAATTTGTCTAATGTGAAACCTCTCATATAAAGTTTTCTTCCTTTTGTTGGCTGCAAACACTTTTCACCAGCCACACAACATTTATTTGTCATGGGAATAAACCCTGACAGTGAGTCATTCATTAAGTGGCTCAACACATGCCAGGATGGGCAGATAAAAAAAACATATGAGAGGATCATTGTGACCACCTGAATATTTTAACCCATAAAAACCCAGTGCTATTTTTGCATCTCTTCCCAAATGATTTTTTTTTCTCTCTGTCTAGTCTGTTTTAACTGATTTGTCATAATTTATCTTCTGTGTTTTGCATTTTTCAGTATGAATCAAGCATTTTTCATTCGCTGATCATGTGACGGTTCATAAAAAAAAAGAGCAAATTCAAAGGTTTTTATATCAAAACAGACAAAACTGAATCAAAAGTGAGTTTTTCAGAACATCTATCAATAAACAAACAAATAAACATAAAATAACTGCGTCCATCCACTGTCATTGATCCAATCTCCATGTGTTTTATTGGTGAATCGATAAGATAAGATAAGATAAGATAAGATAAGATAAGATAAGATAAGATAAGATAAGATAAGATAAGATAAGATAAGATAAGATAAGATAAGATAAGATAAGATAAGATAAGATAAGATAAGATAAGATAAGATAAGATAAGATAAGATAAGATAAGACATAAGAAATATGGAAGACAAATAAGAAAAATGCGTGTTTATATAACTATTAATATAAATAGATAAGATAAAGGAATGAAATTACAACATTCTTAGAATATGAAATAATTTAACTTTTGAAACAGTATTTATATATTTACATTGTTTAGATTATTTACATACATTACACTGTATGACCATGAAAAAACTGCATTTTGTACCATTTATTTATATGTATTGATAGTAAAAGTGGATTAATAGTTGATAAATATATTAGATCAGTAGATGCTTTTTGTCACCAATGGATGTTTAATGGACTAAATGAAAATATGTGGCTTCACAAATTTAGCATTAATTGAGAGGAAATGTTTTTCATAAAATAGACTAAACAGGTGCCATAAACAATTGCATTATAAGTATCTTTATGAAGTGTGACCTTTGAAGATCTCACCATACTTCACTTTTGCTATTTTTATTTAACTGAAATTAAACATGGCCTTATTATAAAGCAATAAAAACAGTTTTATATTGTGTAAAAAAACCCAATATATTTACATACATTACACTGTATGACAATGAAAAATGCATTTTGCACCAATTATTTACATATATTAATAGAATAAGTGGATTAATTGTTGGTAAATATATTAGATTAATAGATGTTTTTGGTCGCCAGTGAATGTTTGGGCCTTTATGGGTTAAATGAGTGAATGAAAGTATTTGATTTCACAAATTTAGAATTGATTGTTTCATAAAAATAGATGAAACAGGTGCCATTACCAACAGCATTAAAAAGTATTTCCTTATATAGTATGACCTATGGAAATCTCACCACACTTCACTTTTGCTCATTTTTTACTGTAATTAAACATGTCCTCATTACAAAGCAATAAATAAAACAGTTTATTTATTATATATTACATTCTGTATGACCACAGAAAGACAGCAAACTGCATTTTGCACCAATTATTGACATGTATTGATAAAATAAGTGGATTAATTGTTGGTAAATATATGTTTTCTGTCACCAGTGGATGTTTGTGTCTTTATGGGTTAAATGGGTGATTGAAAATATGTGGCTTCACAAATTTAGAACTGATTGTATCATAAAAATAGATGAAACAGGTGCAATTAACGACAGCATTAAAAAGTATCTTTATAAAATATGACCTTTGAAAATCTCACCGTATTTCATTTTTTCTTTTTTTTTAAACTGAATTTAAACATGGCCTTATTATAAAGCAATAAAAAAATGTTTTTTATATAACAATATATTTACATCCATTATACTGTATGACAATGAAAAATGCATTTTGCACCAATTATTGACATGTATTGATAAAATAAGTGGATTAATTGTTGGTAAATATATTAGATCAATAGGTGTTTTCTGTCGCCAGTGGATGTTAGTGTCTTTATGGGTTAAATGGGTGTATAAAATATATGGCTTCACAAATTTAGAATTGATTATATCATAAAAATAGTTGAAACAGGTGCCATTAATGAAAGTATTTCCTTATATAGTATGATCTATGGAAATCTCACCACACTTCACTTTTGCTCATTTTTTTACTGTAATTAAAAACGGCCTTATTATAAAGCAATAAAAAAAAAAAAGCCCAGTTTATTTCTAATGATATATTTACATCATTGACTTCACCAGACAATTCACTCTGACAAATCAAAATCAGATGTGCATGAAGTGTTGTTTCTCAACAGCGTATTGTTGCAGCGCAGGAAAAAGCCCAGGTTGATTACAATAACATTTTCCACTGCATTCGTTCACTTCCATTTCTCCTCTTCCATCTTTTTTATGGTTTGTTTCTGTTTCTGGGAGCCTTGTGTTTTCAGCAGTAACAGCTAGACGGCCCAGAATGCCTTTGGCGCGCCCACTTCCTCCCATGGTGCCCCTAACTCATGTATGATTGGTCCTGCTGCCTTTCATCTCGGCCCAGACCTTAATCACTGTGTGAGCATGTGTGTGAGGTTTTCGTCTTGGCACTCTTGCCAGTTTTTGGGGTGGGGTGGGGGGGGGGGGCTGTGAAACTGGAGAGAAAAGAGCTGTGCAGAATAATCTGGCAGATGAAACGTGAAACTTTTTACATTTCTTTTTACTTTTGGCCGCACCGATCATGAGAAAATATGTCACATGACTCACCTGCGGACGGGCCGAGACATTCAGGGGTAAATAGAAGCGACGCTGGAGTTTGATGACAGACTCTCACAGGAATTAAAATGTAATTTTTCAACTCATTTTATTTCCAATAGAGTTTAACAGTAGAAGGTTATGTCTGCAGTGACTTAGTCTGACTAATCTGTAACACTTCCTGTCCCTGGGGATTGTAATTTCCTGTTCTGGGACTCATCAATAACCAGCAGTGATGCATAGAGAGCCCTTTAAGTGCACGTGGACTCAAAATAGAAACAAATCAAACTTGTCCAGAGGCTGTGCATTGGTTTAATACATCATTCTCTGCTGTGTAGGTCTTTGTTTTCTGAAATTTTTTTTTTTCTTTTCTTGTGTTTGCAATATATAAGTTGAAAGAGTTGCAGCACTGAAAGAAATTCTCCAGTCCAGCAACTGCACTGGTGGAACTGGTGGAACCCCCCCCCCCCCATGTACCTAATGATGACCTCCAGACGAATGGAAATAAATTAAATAAATTATACTCTTGCTCTGAATTATCCCAAAATTAACCATTTAACTCCTAAGACTTGAGCAATTCTACAGTAAAAAATTAAATAAGATAAAATAAGCAACAAAATTAGCAAAAAAAAAACCCAAAAAACCGCCAAAGTGATCAGTAAAATGAACAAAATGAATATTAAACATCCAAATTAATATGTAACAGAACACAATTGACGAAAAATAATGAAATAAATAAAGAACAACATCAACAGAAATGAATAAATATTCACAAAATTACAAATAACATGAAAAAATGCAAAAAAAATAAAACTAAAAACAAACAAACAACCAAAAAAACAAAATTAAGTTAAAGAAAAAAGGAATAAATGACTAGTGTTGTAATTTGGTTCCAGTAGTTTTAGTTTAGGCTTTTTTTTTTCTATATCAGTTGCTTTTTGACACCTGTACATCACTTCCATCAACAAAATTCTCACTAAAAAAACACTAAAGAAAACTTGAATTTTTCGGAATTTTTAAACTAAACCATCCATTCAGAACGTGTCAGCGCTGACACACCAGGGATTAAAGGGTTAATGAATTTATAATAAAATATAGGAGCAAAAATAGGACCAAAATTAGGACAAGCTACCTAAGTGTCACTGATGAAAATGGGTTTATTTTGTTATCTGGTGCTTTTTCTGATTTTTAGAAATTTAGACATATTTCCACCCAGGATGTACCTAAGATGACCTCCAGATGAATGAAAATAAATAAAATAAAATAAAATAAAATACATTATACTCTTGCTCTGAATTATCCCAAAATTAACCCTTTAACTTAAGCAATTCTACAGTAAAAAAAATAAATAAAATAAAATAAGCAACAAAATTAACAAAAACTGCCAAAGTGATGAGTAAAATGAATAAAAATTAATATTAAACTAACATATAATGTTACATAAATAATATGTAACATCAACAAAGACACTAACAGAACACAGTTGTAGAAAAATAATAAAACTAATAAAGTTTCAACAACAGAAACTAATAGCAACAGCACTTGCTATTAGTTGTTGTTATCTGGTGCTTTTTCTGCTTTTTAGACTCAATAATAAAAGAGGAATTTAGACATATTTCCCCCCAGGATGTACCTAATGATGACCTCAGATAAATGCAAAAATAAAAATGACTCTAAAATTAAATACTCTTTTACAACAAAGATTATATGTATACATATTTAGTAGCATACTTTAAAAAATAATAAGATTAAAAGCAAAATCAAAACAACATTACAAAGAAGACAGATTGAAAGAAAACAAACAAACAAACAAAACCAAAAAAAGACAAAACAATACAATCACAATCAGAAGTCTACGCTACTCGATCATCTTCCAGACTTGTTTTTAAATATAAAATTGCATGTTTCTTTTCTGTTTCTTCCTTCACTTTATTAGGTACATATTACTACTACCACCTGTGCCTAATAAAGTGGCCGGTGAGTGTGTATTTTTCTGCCCATCTGCTTCCAGGATAGAGATGTTCTTGTGTAAACCTTCTTTGTAACCATTAGTTATTTGACTGTTTGTATCAGCTGGAACTAGTTTGACCGTTCTCCTATGACCTCTGCCATCAAACCAGACATTTTCACCTGAAATAACTGCTGCTCACTGGACATTTAGCATGTTCTGTTAATGCTAAAGATTTTTTACAGCTGAAAAATCCAAGTTTTCGGAAATAAATATTTAAAGTCACTTAAATCACTCTTTTTATTCTGCACATTATGGTGCTTATTTTGGGATTTCAGCAGATTATTTTAACCCAGTTTATGAGTTTAGTTCTGGAAAATCTTATTTCAAGAAATCTTACCAAGATTATTTTCATCTTTGTTTTTTTCTTGAATTAAGCCAAAAAAAAAAAAAAAAAAAAAAAAAAAAAAAAAAAATATATATATATATATATATATATATATATATATATATATATATATATATATATATATATATATATATACTTCACTGGAAAGTTCCTCTTTAGGTCATTCTGTCTTAGTTTAAGTGTGATGAGGTATTTTGACTAAAAATGAGAAAAAATTGGTAAGATTTCAATTTTTGCAGCTTACTCAGTCAATTAGATAAAAGAAAATACATGTTTTTCAATGTAATCTTATAATAAATGCTGATGAATCACTTCAAAAAAGTAGAGAAAAAAGTAAGTTACCACACAAATAGTTTTAGATCTTTAGATCTTTTTTTGAATCTAGAAAAAAATATATAATAATTAAAAAACCTGCCAATGGAACAAGTGAAAATGATCTGGATAAGATTTCTTAAAATAACATTTTACAGATAGTTTTATTGTCTAAAAATCAGTTCTTACATCTCATTGAAAAGTTACTATTAAGGTGATTCTGTGATGAGATATTTGAGGTATATGGAATATATTTAGGGTGTGTGTACGAGCAGTGAAAGATACAATATACATTGTTAAATGGACAACAGATGGGCTTAAAGGTCAGCTGTATGTAAATGCATTGTGGAAGTGACAATTAACAATGAAGGCCTGTGAAGGAAGTTACTATAAAGTATGAAAATGGGGGATAGGATTAAATAAATTGTCCTTCTTTTTACTCCCTTTAAAACATGGTTCATGGATAAAAATATCATTAATTTCTTTCCTTATTTCTATCATATGTTAGGTTTTATTATGTGATATATCTTCCTGACAACCAACAATGTTTCACAGAGTTCTAGAGTTCACACCTTTACTTAAAAAATTTAATTAAATTAAAATGTCCACTGCAAAAGACTTAAAAATATTTATAAAAATGTATCTGAAAAAAAAAACAACTGTTATATCAATCTGTTTCTAATGAAGATAATTATTTAATATAAAATGGTAAATATTTCTACTTACTGGTAGGATATCATTTATGTGAAGCATGTTTGAAATAAAGATTCAAATAAAAACCAAATCATATTTGAACTAGAAACAAGGAAAAATAAACTTGGCCAATTTTTGATGTTTGCAGTATGTTGCTATGACGACTATGACTTAATATTGACTGGCACATTATCGATTCTCTATACATCAGTTCATCTAGATATGACAAATGCTTTGATATAAACAACTGAGGGGGAATTAGCAGAAGCCTTGTCCAATATGCCCACAGAGCAGCATATGTGTGGGCTAATGAGTATTCGGGTCAGGTGGCCAAATGGAGGCCAGTTCTGGACTGTCAGTACGATGTCCATCTCCTCATTCACCTGCTAATAGGATCAAACGAAGGAAGGTCGTGGCCGGGTGACCAGCGGGGCGTAGGCTAATGCCAAACGCGCGCCATCCCCACCCATCTGCCCCAGAAAGAGCGTGGCCGAACCCCATCCCTGGGGATTTAGGAAGATGACTCACTGCTTCATGTGTGTGTTGGTCACAGGACGGGTATGGATTGTAGGTAATTACCCAATGGATCATCTCCAGTAAGTTTTCCATTGTTCGCTCTCAACTTTCAAGATGACACATCCACATGGATTATCCCCCCTCATACCCACTAATCTGAGGGAGGCTGAGTGGCTGCTGAACCCGGCGCCTGTTCAGGAAGCGCCAAGGCCCGTTTTATTCAAAGCTAATTACTTTGAAGTCAGACGCAATATCGAATAATTTGAAATTGCAGAAACTCATGAAAGGTTGGATTGACTTTGATTGATTTGTGTGTGTGTGTGTGTGTGTGTGTGTGTGTGTGTGTGTGTGTGTGTGATTTTTGAACCATTGTTCTCATTGCTCAGCGTTGACCAATTGATCATACTTCAGTTCTGCTCGTGTGCTTTAACATCATATTCATTTATTCTCTCAATACCCCTCTACCCGTCAAGAGAGGGGTATTGTTTTTGAGTTTGTTTGTGTGTCCATCTGTTTGTTTGTAAGCATGTTTACACAAAAACGACGTGACCGATTTTCATTATATTTTCAGGAAAGGTGTGAGGTGGTCCAGAATAGATCCCTTTACATTTTAATGAATGTAGGTCAAATGAATGTAGGTTTTCACAATGATGAACAAGTGGTGGCTGGCACAACAAACCCCCCTCCTCACACATTTGACCTGGTTTGCTCTATCTCTATTATTATGAAAACACATTTTAGATTGACTGTGACCTTGATTAACTGTTTGTGCTGATTGTTCCTTGTCCTGATGTGTGTCACCTGTGTCTTGTTGTTTCCCCACCCTTATGTGTTTGTTTATATACAGTAGGTGTTTTGTCCTTGTCCATTGCTAGTTCATCTTGTCTTAAAAAGATCCAAGATAGTCATAGTCTTGTTTAGAACAAGTTTTTGAAACCTTGTCTTTTGTCTTTTTCTTTGATATTTTGTCCATTAACAGTTGGTTTTCCTCCAAGAGAGTGAATTTATTTTACTACTTTTCCATATTAAGGATGGTATGGTGGTGCAGTGGTTAGCACTGGTGCCACACCAGACCTTTCTGTGTGGAGTTTTCATGTTCTCTTCATGTCTCCGTGGGTTTTCTCTGGGTATTCCCACCATCCAAACACATGCACTGATAGGTTAATTGGTTAATCTAAATTACCCATTGGTGTGAATGTGAGAGTGATTATTTGTCTCTATATTTTCAGTTATATATGTTTCAGATGAACTGGAGATTCATACAGGGTGCACCCCGCCGTCACCCATTGTAGCTGGATCAGACCCCCGTGACCCTAGTGAGGATAAAGCAGGTTCAGATTATGTTATTTAATTTGCTACTTTGACATTTGTTAAAATTCTCTGTATGAACATTTAATGTCGAACTTTGGTTTATTTTTAAACGTTGATTATTGAGTTATGCTTTTGGGTTCTAACCCTTAGTTCAGTCCTGGCAAATAATAGTTCAGTTCAATATTCTTCTGTAGACGCTCACATCAGATCAATAGAAATATTTCACCTGACTGACATAAACTCCTCCCACTCTGTACACTTTATCCCATCATGCTCTTTTCTTTCATTCACTTTATTGCTTCAACTTCCTTCTTGCTCAGTGGAATTGTGATGTTTTGTACATAAACTAAAACCTGTTGATACCCAAGTCCTTGTCAGTTTGACTTTATTTGTGGAACCCAAGGTGGCCTCGCAGGGCTTTACAGGATTACCTGAATATGAAAACAAACAATAGTCAAATACACACTTGACAAAGGAAATGGATTAATCTCTCGGGCACATATGCTGGTTTATGTACATGTATACAATGGATTAGTAAATATTGCACTAGAAAGAACCTGTAAAGTGAATGGATCATAATGTGCAGACAGTGTTTTGAAATAGATCTGAGACCAATATTCCTTTGGACTAAAACCTATTCTGTTGTTAATTGTAAGAATTTTACATTTTGACCCCAGACTCATCTTGGAAACTTGATCCAATGAGCATTTAAGACTTTTCTTTATCAGTAACACACATGTGGGAACATTTCATTAGTTTTATTCCAGAAGCATTTTACTTGTAGACCAGTGGTTAGACTATTAAACCTATTAAATTCAAGTCAATTTTATTTGTAGAACCCCAAATCACAACAAGGTTGTATCACAGAGTTGGTTTTGGGGGGAAAAAAAATCAACGAAATACACATTAGATGAAAGAAACTGATAACGTCCCAGGTATCCCCTGTCCTTTCAGCAAACAAAAACTCCAAAAACCCAGCGGCAAAAGATAAACCTGAGGGGGTCCATCCACACAGGTGAGGGAGGAGGTCTGGGGTCACAGGTCAGGGGTCCCCCCATTTATAAACAGGTCCAAAATAAATTCAAATGCAGACAATGTAGACAAAACTAGAGATACTTACCACAACAACCCCCGCCTCGCAAATGTTTTATCTGATTTTCACTATTCTTTATTCATTTTTTAATAAATCAATTAAGAAAGGCTCAAAATAGAGAAAAAAAATAATTTGGACGTGTCACAAAAGTAGCACTGGGTCTTTATGGGTTAAAAAAAAGAACATATTATCCCTTTAAATAACTTTGATAAAACCCATCACTGCACGTTACCACTGTTCTGGCGTCACAATAATAATAAAAACTAAATTTCCTTGATATCTTTTCTGATTTATTTCTACATATTATTTTAATCTTATCTTAATAATAGTATAATAGTGTAAATATAATGTTACTGATGGATTTTAGGTTGAAACTAAAGAGAATAGTCTTATATGACTATTTGTTTGTTTGAGAATATACCCAGTTCTCTAGGGACCATTACACCACTGATTGTAATTATATGATATATTTTAAATTTGATGAAATAAAAGTGACTTTGTGACTCATTTGTGTGTGATTACTCGGATATTTTTATCCTTTTCAGTGCTGTGTCTATGTTTCAAATCTGGCTTCACCATGAGTCAGACAATGGCCACAGGAAACAGTGTCTGTATTGTTTACAGACCACTCCTATAATAATGAGCGCATAATGACCACAACTGAAACAATATACAGTTGAATAGGCTATTTGTGGCTGTTGACCAATTGTGTATTGTCAGATGTTTAAGACTTAGACATTGTTGTCATGTATAATTTTGGGGGAAATCTTTAGGAAACGGAATAAAATACAATAAAGCTCCTTGTGGCATAAAAGCCAAAGGAGCGTCACCATATGGAAGCAGAGCAACAAGTCAAGCAGATCGGACGTGTACAAGCTTGTCTAAATATCAGCGGATGAATAAAACAATAGCTCCTATAGAATTAGAGCCTCAGACCCTGCAGACAGTGGGAGATGCACACTGATACACTACATTCAATCACTTTAATCATCACAAACACGCACAGGAATCCATCAGATCGCATTAATAACCTCACCCAGGGGAGATTAATATGGTCCAGTTCAACAACGAATCACAGGCAGATTAATTAGTTCTTATCAGAGGATAAAATAATGTGTGTCCTGGATGATCTGCTCCTCCCTCCCTCTATCCTTCCCTCCTGCAGTGCCTGTCACCACAGATGCTGGACATATTGATTATCACACATCTATCAATTAGTCTGTTCAAAAACAAAACTAACACAGGGGTGATTCTCATGAAACTAAAAAAAAAAAAAAAAATCAATGGCCCTCAGGTTTTAGTGGTTAAATATGAAATAAATCCTATATATATTATTATTTTTACTGTAGAGGAAAATGTTTTTTTTTCTTACACACTAGGTCATTTTAAAATATTCTGGTTTTATTTTCCACTTTTTATACATTTTCTGGGTAAATTCTTATGACTGAAATGTGGCCCGACCAAAATATCTGATCTTTGAATTAGGGGAAAACATAACAAAAATAAATAAATACAACTAGAAGCACATTGTTATGTGTCAAACATTTCATTAAGTGTTGTTTTTTGGTTATTTTAATAATGAATATTCATAATATCATTTCCAGAGTCGTTATTCTCATTACCACAATATATTTTAGAACTACATTGAAAAACTAGAGAAATTTGAATATGAGATGAAACTACCCACAATGCATCTGTACTAACAGAAGATCCAAGATGGCTATAAGGTGAGTTATCTTTATTGTATGCTCCTGTAACATTTCATGAATTGTTTCGTAAGTGAATGAACACGACAAAACTGATATCATATATACTGTATATACTGAAGTACACACGTACAATATAATTACATTTATATTTAGTGAAGAAGGGAAAATAAAGGTTTATTCAAATTCAATATTATAATTTCAAATTAACTTAACGTATTTTGTTTAAAGGGCTCCTTTCGCTGAAAACCACTTGTGTAATTCTCTTTACAATGTGGTAGTTCACAACCAGTTCTATATGCACACAGCTCTACAAGAAGTGATATTTGACCCACATGGGTGCATGGGACACCCTACCATAGAGACACAGACATACGAGCGACTCACAACAGACAAAACACAGCTACGTCACAAGGTCATAAGCGAGGATGGCATCACAAACGGGGCTCATCCCCGCCCACAGGCTAGTTACACAAATGTCACACACTTCTGTGTTAGATATACTGTATGTGGAAACATTAACACCATCCTTGTTATCAGCATACAAAACTACTTTTATTTTATTTACTTTCTAACAGTAAATATACGTACTGGGCGGCCCAAGTGACGCCCCAACATCGTAAATAACCAAGTTCAATTAATCAATCAAACTATATTTATATAGCACTTTTCATACATGGTGCATGTAGCACAAAGTGCTTTACATCAGACCCCCTCATTATCCCGCAACTGTAGGAACAAGTTAAAAGATTTACAGAGTTAAAAAGAATAATAATAAAATAAAAGTCTCGTCATCTGAACCCACTTTATCCTCACTAGGGTCGCGGGGGTCACTGGGGGCCTAATGCAGCTACAATGGGCGAAGGCGGGGTACACCCTGTATGAAATGCCAGTTCATCTCAGGGCTGAACATATATAGACAAACAATCACTCTCACATTCACACCTATGGACAATTTAGATTAACCAGTTAACCTATCAGTGCATGTGTTTGGATGGTGGGAGGAACCCGGAGAAAACCCATGGAGACATGAAGAGAACATGTAAACTCCACACAGAAAGATCTGGTGTGGGATTTGAACCAGGGACCTTCTCGCTGTGATGCACAAGTGCTAACCACTGCACCACCTAAAATAAAAATAAATACATAAAATAGCAGAATAGTAAAATTGAACTAAAAGTTAAGTTAAAAAGGTAGGTTTTTAGTTTACCCTTAAAAATATAAACACTAGCAGCGGACCTCAGATCCTCAGGTCGACTGTTTTATAGTTTGGGGAAATAAAAACTGAATGAGGCCTCACCATGTGTTTTAGTGGTAACTCTAGGGACAAATAAAAACTTACTACCTGAGGACCTGATGTCAAAGCAGATCCAATAAATAAACAGGGCCACAAACATTAAGAGTCTTAAAAACCAATAAAAGCACTTAAAAATGAAGCTCACAGGGAGGCAGTGCAGAGACCTGAACACTGGTGTGAGACGCTCTTTCTCTTTCTGGTCCTCGTCAGCAGCTGCAGTGGCGCAAAGGTCTGAAACCGCTAGGATCAACCACTCGTACTGGCCCAAATATGCTAACATTCTTTTCAGTGGTTGTTGACTGTGGTTGTCCCGCCTCCTCCTTACCTCTGATTGGTTAGTAGCGTTTGATTGTGACATTGACGAGTGCAGCACAGTTCTAAACGTTGAACTATTTCTAACTTGTAGCGGACAGAAAATGCTCTCTGCGTTTTTGTTTTTTTTTTGTTTTTTTTAACGCGGAAGGCACTTAGCACTGTTGACGCTAAACTACATATGATTTGTATTGAAAGCTAAAGATTGAAAGCTAAAGGCTGGTGTGGGCTGGCACCACTCAGCTGGAGGTTTATCCTTTCCTGTTTTTTTTTTTTATCAGAGGAGCCTTATTAACACATCACCATTATTCATGAGGAACAACAGATTTTCCAGTCGTTCCACCATAGCCCTTGTTCTAGCTGACAGAAAACAGCTTGAAATACGACAACTACAACCTCATTTTTCACAGAACCGACGCACAATGCATTCAAACATAGTGGTGACCACAGCAATATAAATAATAATAATGGATTAGATTTCTGTAGCACTTTTTTGGCCACTCAAAGCACTTCACATTCGTGATCCATTACTCATTCGCTCTCACATGCACACTCTGGTGGTGGTAAACTACATATGTAGCCAGAGTTGCCCTGGGGCAGACTGACAGAAGCGCCTACGGCCCCTCTGACCACCACCAAACATTCATACGCATTCATACACCAGTGTGAGTGACACTGGAGGCAAGGAGGGTAAAGTGTCTTGCCCAAGGACACAACGGACTGACTAGGACAGAACGGGAATCGAACCGCCAACCTTTCGGTCAATGGACGACCTGCTCTCCCAACTGAGTCATAATGATGGAAGTTGACCTTTAAAAAAGTTATGCATTTACAAAAAGTTTGATTTAAACAGGTAATACACTGTTTTGTTCAATGTTTTTGTCTGATCCATTCATATGGTCTTAGAGGACATGTTGTTGTGCACATGGGCATCATTGATTTTGATCATTATTGCAATGGCTGTTGTTGAATAAACTACAGACAAGTGTAAACATGTAGCTAGTTCATGGATTCAATACTACATTTCCATCATTTCTGTCTGTTTAACATTTCTTAAGCGACTTATCATCATTTATTGTAATATTATCCTAAGTATTTCACCTTTTTTTTGTGTAAATCGTGTATTTCTCAATATTATATTCACTAATCATGTAAATTCATAACACCCCAAGGGGAGGCAAAGGCTATTATTTAATTTTTAATTTAAAATTTTTTGTCCATTTGTTTGTTTGTCAGTGACTTTACACAAAAACTACTGGACCAATTTCTATGAAAATTTTGGGAAAGGTGCGAGGTGGTCCAGGATGTGTAAAAACAGAAAATTTAAATATTACTATGAATGTTAACCTTGTAGTGTGTAATATTAAATTTGTTTAGTTAGAACGCTCCAGAACTCCCCAAACAGAAGTGAAACTGTTTTGCCCTCCAGCCATGTTGCACTATCAATATGAAGAGATCACATGATAAGGGCAGAGTATACTCTTTTGTACGTCACAAACAGATCAGATGAGTTCCAGTGTATCAGTGGAAAAACTAGTAGTGTCTGTATTACAAGAGTATATTGGTCTAATTATATCACCAGAAGACTTTCTGAGGAAACTTTTGGAAAATTTCCAATTTCCAATTTCAAGGGGTATTGTTTTTTGAGGTTTTTTGTCTGTTTCTCAGCAACTTTACACAAAAAGTAATTCATCAATTACCATTAAATTTTCAGGAAAGATGCAAGGTGGACCATAATAGATACCATTACGTTTTTTTGTTCCTGTAGGTCAAAGGTCAAGGTCACCAAAAATGTGTTTTCACAATGATCAGCGATCGGGCAAATCAGGAATTTCCTTTTCATTCCTATATATTCAGTTTAATATATTGTTTATGTTTGCTTTATATTTGACACTCGTTTTTTAAACAGATGTAAATGGTGGTTAATGCAGTGTTTGTGAAATGTGGGGAGCAAATTTCACAATAAAATGAGTCACATCACTACATTGTAAAACATTCCACCTGGTTTTGTTTTACAGAATAAATAGATTACCCAGCGATACTTTTGTGGCAGTTACCATATGAATTGTTTTCTTCTATTTAACTTAAATGATTAATCACTATTTATTATTCATTCAAGCTTCAATAAGGACACAGAAACTAGGTCCCTATAGTAAAAAATGAATAAATTTAAAATAAATAAATAAAAATACACAATAAAAAAGCTAAGAAATAACATACATGTTTAAACGATTTGTTAATTACACATAAAAGTTCGATCATCAGTGAGATCAGATTTGAATCTAAACTTGTTACAGGTCAAAGCTTGTACAACTGAGTGTGATAATTTTGTAAATGTACACGATCTACAAACATCACCTGCCACTATTATAATATTATCCTTTATATTTGACATTTTTCACTGTAAGTCATGAATTTTCCCATGTTTAATTTAGGATTTTTTTTTTATTTTTATCTTCATGAAAATACAAAATTAATTCAAATGTCATTTTATCAAAACAAAAAAGTGACTCTTTCAGCAAACATATCATTAACTGAACATAAAACAAAGGTCTTCATCCACTGTCACTTATCAAACTCCATGGGTTTTAACATTGCAGAAGATGACGGTGTTTCCATGGTAACTCCAGAGGTTCTGAACGTCCATATTTGATTATTTTACACCATTTATTTAACTGTATTGGTAGGACTAGTGGATCAACAGGTATTAAACATTATAGATCAGTAGATGCTTTTGGTCACTGGTGGATTTTTGGGTCTTTATGGGTTAACCGGTTTATCTTTTGACAGGCCATGATGCTGCATAATAACATAAATGAGGTGTTACTAAGTCTGCAACTGTGACCTAATTATGTCAGCGGCACAATGTGTTTTTCTTTAGGTTATTAACATAAGCCACCCTACACTTGTAAATGACTGTGTATTTTTTATCATTGTGTCATTAGATTGTCACTCACAGTTACTGCCATTCTTATAAATAAAATGTATATTAATGTTATATTTTGTTTGTGTGTCTTCTTTGATTGATTGTCTAAAGAAAATTGTTGAATTGTTTCGTGTGTTTGCATGACTGTACAGTATTACTATAATTGTTTTGTTGTGCATAATTCAGAAAAATATATAGTTTTTCTTTATATTAAGGAAGTGATAAATGTGTAGAAGCACTTGAGGGGTAGGATTAAATACATTGGTACTCATTCCTACTCCTTTTTCAACTGTGCAAAATTCAGAGTTGCATGCACTTGAAGGTACATATTCTTCATTTAAATATTTCATTTTTAGCTTATTTTGCCTTGTTTTACTTTATTTGTTTCTTCAGGTTCAGGAAAATATTATAATACACATACTGTAGGGAGACTTATTTTGCAGTTTAAGTGGAAAAAAATGCATTTCACATACAGGCACACACATGTAACAGGTAAACCAACATGAGCTATTTATACATAATTCAATTATTATTTTCTTTTATATATATTTTTTCTCTCTTTCAATATCTATCTATCAATCAATCAATCTATCTATCTATCTATCTATCTATCTATCTATCTATCTATCTATCTATCTATCTATCTATCTATCTATCTATCTATCTATCTGTCTGTCTGTCTGTCTGTCTGTCTGTCTGTCTGTCTGTCTGTCTGTCTGTCTGTCTGTCTGTCTGTCTGTCTGTCTGTCTGTCTATCTATCTATATATATATATATATATATATATATATATATATATTTTTTTTTTTTTTATTTTATTTATTTTTTTTTTAATGTATTTATTTTTTGCACATTTGTACATATGTACATTGAGCCATTGCATCTTAATTTATTTTTAATGCAAATCAAAATGACAAATAAAGTATGTCTAAATCTAATATGATTCAATAGAGTGAAACAATAATTCTATTGGTGAAATAAAACATACGGCTAAAAAGTATAGAACTAAACTAAACTAAACTAAACTAAACTAACCTAAACTAAACTAAACTAAACTAAACTAAACTAAACTAAACTAAATACCATAAAATAAAATAAAATAAAATAAAATAAAATAAAATAAAATAAAATAAAATAAAATAAAATAAAATAAAATAAAATAAAATAAAATAAAATAAAATAAAATATGAGTACACATCCACAGGAACATGTAACAAAAATAAATAAATAAAAATAGCAAACAGAATAAAAGACAATAGATGGTTGACTGTGTACAGACAATATATGATTTTGGTTTGTATTTGGCTTCAATACTTAATATCAAAGATAGAGAAAAAAAAAAAAAACCCATTCTCAGATTACCAGCTAATCAGCAGACTTAAGAACATTACATAATATATGAGCCAATTGTATGTTCAGGTCGGATGTGCCTTTGTGTTGATATATTCCAGTCTCAGCTCCATATGGTGGCAGAAGCCGGGAAACAGGCCCCAGGATTAACCAAACCCTTAGAATAATACATGGCTAATGAACCCAATAGTCTATGATTATGGTATTAGCTAAGTGAGAGACAAAGAGGTGAGAGAGCTAATTCGAGTCGGTCCGGTCTTACCACTGCTCATAACCAAATGTTTGGGCTCAGAGACTGTAGCCCTCACCTTGTTGACGACACAGATCCTGCAGTAAATACCAAACCTGGGAGTGTTTAAGCTGCACCATTGTTACTCCAACAAATACAGGCTGTCTGAGTTCCGGATACATACTTAAGACGTTATGGGAAATTAAAACCTAAATAACTGTACACATGATCTCAAGTCTTAGATTTGGATGAGAAACGGAAACGGAAATACCACAAACCATGTGTGTTATTATCCCCTTTATGCATTTTTATTGATCTATTTATTTAGATTTAGTTGTAATAATGATAATTAAATGACTCAGAAGGACCTCTAAGTGGAGTTTGTGATTTTGTTGTTATTATTGTTACTAAAAAAGGAATCCGTTTAAACACCCCCCATCCCCTTTGTTTTATTTATTTATTTATTTATTTATTTATTAGCAAAAATAGATTTCAATGATGTTGAGTGACAATTTGCTATAATTGTGCATTTATTTATATCTGTGAAATATGGTTTTGGACAAATGTTTTAGTAATGTCACAAATAAAGGGGATTTATTTGTCTAATAAAGTATTTGAAACCTTCAAAATACTTCTAATTGGTCTTCAAAGTATTCAAAAGGAAGACATTGAAATTGTTAAGAATAAATTAATTTTAAAAATGTTGCTAGCAAGTTTTCTAAATACAAAACCAAACACACATTTTACTAGTCTACAATATCTGCAATAATAATAAAAATAATTTAAAGCATTTCAACAATAAAAAAACAACAACAACAAAACAATAAGTAAAACAAGGTGTAATGCTAAATTACAAGCATTTCCATGAAAGAAATAGATCAATAATAAAAATATATGACATCAAATTTCTATCATCTTAGAGTGATGATGATGGTGTCTGCAAAAACACATTAGCACTACTGTATGTACTTTTATTATAGGCTTTGTGGTGTAAATCAGACTTTTATGCAAATGTTTTATTGTCATCCTCCCCTTTTCTGCTACTGTTCCTCTGTTCTGAATCACTGTCTCAACTGTAAAACGTTATAAAGATTCACAATAAAGCTGCAGCTGTGACATTATTTGAACTCCATCACCTTTACAGTGTGAAATCATTACAGTAAACTCAATTTGTTTGTTGTATGACATATGAAATCCTTCTGTTGTTCCAGTTAAACACTGAATAATTCCTCTGTCACTACTGATATTTGGTTCTCAGGACTCTTTTTGATTATATTATATTATATTATATTATATTATATTATATTATATTACATTACATTACATTACATTACATTACATTACATTACATTACATTACATTACATTACATTATATTATATTATATTATATTATATTATATTATATTATATTACATTACATTACATTACATTACATTACATTACATTACATTACATTACATTACATTACATTACATTACATTATATTATATTATATTACATTACATTACATTACATTACATTACATTACATTATATTATATTACATTACATTACATTACATTACATTACATTACATTACATTACATTATATTATATTATATTATATTATATTATATTATATTACATTACATTACATTACATTACATTACATTACATTATATTATATTATATTATATTATATTATATTACATTACATTACATTACATTACATTACATTACATTATATTATATTATATTATATTACATTACATTACATTACATTACATTACATTACATTACATTACATTATATTATATTATATTATATTATATTACATTACATTACATTACATTATATTATATTATATTATATTATATTATATTATATTATATTATATTATATTATATTATAGCCTTTTCTGTAATTCCGTTTTTAAAATTTGGGGGTATTAAGATTAATATTAGCACTTAATATTCTCAGTCTTAAATGACCAAAAACATCTACTGATATAAAATATTGAATAACAGTGGAGTCACTGATACTATCAACATATTCAAATAAGGTAATATAGTTAAATAAGGTCACATCAGATACTATGACTCATGTGGACATTCAGAGGCTCTGTAGTGAACGTGGAAAAACCAATAAAACCCATGACAGGCAATTATAGATGGGTTTTATATTCAGTTCTATAATAGATTTTGATTAAAAAAATAACAACCTTTGAATCCAGTCTGAGATTTTTTGATTTAGTCACATGCACTGCAAATATCAAAACCTTACTAAGTGTATTTTTCTTATTTCTAGTCAAAATATCTCATCACACTTAAAATAAGACATAATCACCTAAAGTTTAACTTGTAACTGAGACATAAGAACTGATTTTTAGGCAATAGTTCTGGAAAATCTTATTTCAAGAAATCTTACCAAGAGTTGTTCCATTGGCAGATTTTTTTTTTCTTGAATTAAGCATAAAATAAAACCAGTTCTTGTATTTCATTGAAAGTTTCCTCTTTAGATTGATGAGATATTTTGACTAGAAATGAGAAAAATACACTTGGTAAGATTTAGATTTTTGTAGTATGATCAGTCAATTACATAGAAGAAAATACCTGTTTTTCAATGTAAAATTATAATACATGCTGATGAATCACTTCAGAAAAGGTAAATGTAGAGACGAAAAAAATAACACAAATAGTTCTGGATCTTTTAAGGGTTTAGCAGATATTTCTTCTTGATTTAAACATAGAATTAAGCAAAAAAAAAAAAAAAAACTCTCAATGGAACAAGTGAAAATTACCATGGTAAGATTTCTTGAAATAAGATTTTCCAGATTTATTTTCTATAAATACGTTCTTTATACCTCCCTAAAAAGTTCCTCTTTAGGTGATTCTGTCTAAGTGATGAGATATTTGGACTAGAAATGATAAAAATACACTTATATTTTTACAACTTAGGTGTCTTTTTTTAGGCTTTGAACGTGCAGTTTGCCACCAGTTTTACCTCCATCTCTAACCATAACCACCAAACCATACATTATGTTAATGAAACATCAGCAGAACAGGCTGCAGCAGTGATAGTCATTGAATATAGTGATGGACTCATTGTTAGGTCTGTGAAAGGAAGGGGCCACCATCAGCACATTATTGTTCTACAATAGACATACAATACATGAAGTTTGCTATGATGCAGTTAAATGCTTCAGATCTGCTGCTAGCCCAAGGAACACGGCCCCTGATTTGCATTATCTTGGATAGAGTCTTAGTGCAGCTGTTGTTAGGTTATGTAATATGATGCTCCATATGTTCCACATGACTAATTACACTATACAAAAGAAGGAGGAGGGAGCGTTAGGGGAAGGAGAAAGGGGAGGAGGAAGAACAATGATGAGGAGTACGAGTTGACTGGACAAGTTTTGGGAGATGAGTTTGGGAAAAAAGAGGCTGCTCTCATAGAAAGAATGCTATCATTAGTTCCTGTTCCTTCGGTTTATATCAACAAGTGTGATCAGCCTTGCAGCCTGTGTCTCCCCGTCGTCTCCTCCCACTATTCTCCAATCAATCCAAATTGATTGTGATAGCTGCGGGCTTTGACCTACTTTGAGGAACAATAGCCCCCACGGCTGCTTGGGACATTCTGATGGTTTGGTTTGGAGGTCACCCGGGCTTGGACAGCGCCGAGCGGGCTCCGAGGGTGGGGCGCAGTCTAACCCCTTCTTCATCCTTTCAGAGGGGCACTACCATCCTCCTTTGACCCCAAGCGACAAAGACTCAAAACAAGCAGATCTCAGGAGTCCAGACATGGGTGGTTTGACCAGCTGCGTGGTCACCTCCGTACAGTAGAAGACATGTCCACCATCACCTCCATACTTTTTTATTCTGCAGAAGATCATGGCCTTTGATGACATGTACATTTAACCCTTTGATGCATGACTTATGAGAACCTTAGTTGAGATTTTTTTCTGTTTTATTCCTCTTTAGGCATGGAAAAAGAAGGCTGATTTAATTTTTTAAATGTCTACTCAGTTAGACAACATGCGTTTCAGCCATAGGGTGTCAAACATGCGGCCCAGCTAGGGGCCACATCCCGCCCTGAAAGGGTCCGGTCTGAACCCTGGGATAAATTTGTGAAATACAAAAATGATAGTGAATATATTGCTGATTTTATGTCAGGTTCCACATACAGATCAGTAAAATACTATCATAACAACCTGTAAATACTCACAACTCCACATTTTGCTCTTTGTGATTTAAACATTTTCATGTCATTTTACTGTTATTTACAATAAAACAAGCTAACATTTCACAAAAACAAAAATACTCTGAACAAATATGAACCTTTTGAAATGTCTGAAGTGTAAGTTTAACAATATTCTGCCTGTTATTAAATGTTTTGCGTATTTGTAGATCCACTCATAAACAACCTGTACATTGCAATTGATATGTAAATGATGAACTGAGACATGATCTTGTTAAAATTGCATTTAGTTTTCTTAAGAAATGTCGGTTTATTCATATTATTCATGTTGTTTTAAAGGACAGTTGGTAATTAAATCTTTTTTTGCTCTAAAACAGGAACAAGTGGAGTTGCTATTATTTATATATTATGTTATTCTCGTGGGACCAGATCTCGCGAGATGTAATTTGGCGAGATTTCTCGTCGCTTTAAAATTCTGCCTCGCAGGATTTTTTTTATCCAACAAGCAGCCAGAAACACGTCGGAAAACACAGGTTTTACTATAGACAAGTTTTTGACCCGTTTCTGCTCTACTTCCTGAACTCCTCCAACCAATGCTTTTCACTTCCATTCTCACAGCTTCCGGTTTGTTTTGCTAGCTTGCTCCGATATTAACACAGTGACTCAATGAGAAAAAAGATGGACAACTACAAGAGGAAAAGTGGTTCGGGAACTACATGTGTTGTCGTTGGTTGTAAAAACTAAAGAAAACACCTGAACGAGTGGTTAGATAGAGAGTATTTTGACCGTAAACCTGCCACAAAGAGGCAATGTTCGTGTCTTCTGGGATCCGGGGAACACGAGTGTATCTGGGAAACACTAGCTCACTTTACCCACAGCTAAAGAGGAGGCGTAAACTTCAATCTGATGGTAAGTTCAGCAACTTAGCTATGAAATGAAAGCTTTATCTATGAAACTGACAATACTGTTAGTTGTCATACACTAACATTGCTACCGGTGTTTTGCTAAAACAGCTAATTGGAGATGGAACAAACCATTAACCATATAGATTATTGTGCATAAACAAACAATTATACCCAGAAGCATCTCAGTATTAAATAAAGCAAAACAAGTTCTAAATCACAAATCACTCTGTATCCTCTACTGTTCCATTATTTTACCATATTTCAGTTACTGTGTTGAGATTTGGGGAAATAATTACACCAGTTCAATAGCTGAAATTTATAGATATTGTAAAATTCCAAACTGCACTAATTATGTATAAAGTAAAAATAAAAATAACTGTCTACCACAAAATATACAAAACCTGTTGAGTAAACACCATGAGGGTTATCATTTAAGAGGGAAATACAACTTCAAAGTCATTAAAATCCGTACAAACAGGAAAAGATTTTGCATTTCATTTTGTGGGGTGAGACTGTGGAACAGTATGGGTGAGGAACTAAAACAGTGTCCAAACATAATGCAATTTAAAACCAAATATAAAGGATATGTTTTCACGGGATACAGGGATGAAATTTAGAGGAAAAGACACAAGGTGTAAGGATGTGTATATTTCATATTCACTTTTCTTTTTATTTAAGTGCATCAACTGGTGCTTTTCTGACCAGTGTGTTCATTTTTATTATTCGAATATACATATGTATTATTATTAATATTATTAATATTATGAAAGTATTTTGTAGTAGCAGTATTAGTAGCAACTTGCTGAAGTGAATGTATAAAAACTAGTACAGGAGAACGGGTGGGATTTGATAAGTTTTGATTTCTTCTCACTCCTTTTTGAACATATTATTTTGCATTTATTGCTGTTTTTATTTTGTCTCTTTTTTTGTAATTGCTTTTTGTTCCAAATAAATTTCAAACAATAATAATAATAATAAAACAGTAGAGCTAATGTTACACCTCTGCTTCTATGTGTATATTGCGTTGATAGTCTACAGTAGGGTTATCAAACGTCTCTTAAAATTTGCTTTCAGAAACACAAAACGAGCATGTTTCTATGACATAACTAGAGATGTGACTTTTGGTCCAAAACACTATTCGAAATTCGCCTGAAACTATTTGAATATTATTCGAAAATCTAACATGTTTCCATGACCCACAACTTCCACAGTCAAGTGCCAGATTTAATTTTGAAAAAAGGAGAAATATATTATTTTATTCATTTTAACTTTTATATATAAAAAAAAGTTTAAGTTTATGGAGGAAGACGTTCATTAAAAGGAAGAAGTTAACACTTACAGAGTTATAAAATCAATGTGTAACGCAGTTAAATAAAAGTCTCTTGTCTATTCATATAATTTGTAATTTAGTTTTCTTAAAATCTCGTCTCGATCTCGTGAACCCAGTCTCGTCTCGTGAGCTGAGTGTATCGCCACACCTCTACTCACCACAGATGTATCAGGGGTTAATTTCTGTTCTTAGTGTGGATGGGTTCATAGGTCTGTGAAGTCATCATAATACAGTTACCATGGCAGCTGAGAATGACCCTCTGTATGACCTTTACTCACTGTAGATGCTGAGCCCTGTCTGTTTTAACCTCTGTCTACACTATGCCTTTGGGCTTTTCATAGATCCTTCTTTGAGTAGAAATACACCTCACTTGTGTAAGCATCTGCAACAACATTCATAAAACATGGCAGTCACACAGTTTTTCCAGCTTTATGGACTATAAGACATGATAAACTGTATCATATATGCTCATGATGGTGACTAAAGAAGGCTTTTTGTTGAGCCGTTCACTGTCAGATCTTAGTGTTACATTCTATGTCAAAAACATCTATAAAATAAATGCAAAAATCATATGTAATATCTGACTTTTCATGTTGATAGTTGAAATGAAAGGAAAACAGGAAGTGGATACAATCATTTTCTCCTGTTAGACATTCAGATGTTAAGCAGGCGTTGGGGCCAATCAGAACCCTTTGTACTCCAGCTGTAAAAGTGTTCTGTCCAATCAGAACCCTTTGTACTCCAGCTGTAAAAGTGTTCTGTCCAATCAGAACCCTCTGTATCCCAGCTGTAACAGTATTTGTCCAATCAGAACCCTCTGTACTCCAGCTGTAAAAGTGTTCTGTCCAATCAGAACCCTCTGTATCCCAGCTGTAACAGTATTTGTCCAATCAGAACCCTCTGCACCTCCAGCTCAACTTGAGTGGAATACACCAGTTTTCTGTGGAAACCTTTATTCAGAATTAACATTTCCATGTAAATACGAAGGAAATTTTTTAAATTCAGAATATATAATTCTGAACTAAAAAAAACATCATATAAACATAGCCAGTGTAATTTTATTTTTTGCAAATTCCTGCAATGGGCCAAATTGGAGGCTTTTTGTGGGCTGGTTTTGACACCTTCCTATTGTCTTCTGGTTGTGAGTACGTTCTGCCGGGGGTTCCGCCATGTGTTTGCTGGAATGTGACATAAAAACCAATGTTTCTGAGAGGCTGTCCTGGCTCATTATCTGCTTAACCTACAGATCCCACATCCTCAGCTGTATATCAGCAGGAAACTGCCTTCAAACAGGCCCAGCTTTCTGCCACTATGACACTGAGACAATGAGTCACTTTCTGGCCTGAGACCAGCTATAGACTGCAGAGAAGCAAAGCATCCTGAAGTGGTAGGAACCTACACAAACACAGAGACACACACAGAGACACCATGCCTGAGGGGGACACTCCGCACCGGATGGTTAGAAGAGACGCCCTGCATAAGAATGGAAATGGCAGAGGAGGGGAGAAAAAAGGAAAACAAGCTCAGAAAAAGCGTCTAAACTTGTGTAGTCGAGTATAAACAGACAAAACAGCAAAAGGCGATAATAAACATGCAATCAGTGAAAAGGGATTGTGCTACAGAGATAAGGTTATTACTCATTATTTATGTTGGGGCAGATGACAAATGTGGAAAAAGACACTCATGGCTTCTACATAATGAACCCAGTTGTGATACACATACTGGGATAATATGATAATGGAATTCTTTCTTGCTATCTGATTGAGACGAAACAAAGCAAAAATGGGTTCTTCCCCACTTTTTTTTTTTTTTTTTTTCGCATATTCTGGAAATTACTGTTCGCTTTTGCACGTACGTGATTTAGTATTTTAAAAATATGTTTCTGAAGATAACTTTCTCCTACACTTTTTTTTTTTCTCCACATTCATTCTTTGCTTTTCCAATGAATTTCTCACTGGGCCTGAATGATGTTCATCTGTAATTTATAGATATTATAGATTTAGAATAGATTTTTGATGACCTCAATGTACAGATTAATGGCCTGTTCACACTAACAAGAACACATGACCTTCTTTTTTACAAAATATGTCCAAACCATATGTCCATGTGCAGATACACTAGTGTTCTTCAAACTGTTTAACCAGTAACGACCCAAAGGATTTTGGTGATTGGTAAATGCAAACTATGGAAATCAGTGACATTTAATTCAGATAATTTAGTTAACAATAATAACTTCCAGTGGAATATATTATAGTTGGTTAAATTCTACCTATTTATAAACTGTACCAATTGCTACTTAAAATAAATTAATAAGAAAAGCTCATAATATTGTGACATGTTGGAGAAGCAGCCAGGGTTTCTTCCCAGCATGCTTTGGGATAAACTAGTTAGGACAGTTTTGATGTGTTTTATAGTGTTCTAAGTTGATAAGAAGTGTTGGTGTGTGTGTGATATAGAAATTATATATTTCTTTTCAGTGTATAGTGTATTTTCCTATATTTAATTAACGTATCATGTATATGTTCTTTAAAGGTCATAGAAAAGTGAGGGTTATTGTTTCAAAAGCAGAGAAAACTCAAGAAAAAATGACTTTTTCAGCAAAGACATTAATAACTGAACATAAACTCTGTGTTTTCATCCACTGTCATTGATCCAACTCCACGGTTTTTACTAGTGAATCAATGTTGTAGAAGGTGGCAGTGTTTCCATGGTAACCAAGGAGCCTCTGAACATTCACA
Source organism: Siphamia tubifer (assembly GCA_020466265.1). NCBI lineage: Eukaryota > Metazoa > Chordata > Actinopteri > Kurtiformes > Apogonidae > Siphamia > Siphamia tubifer. The sequence goes on along the minus strand of CM035785.1, from coordinate 9,374,570 downwards.
TGAGTCATTGGGTGTAGGTATTTTACTCTAATTATTGACAATTATTTAATTATTTCCATTTTAGATCAGCAGATGGTTTTGGTCACTGGGGTAGATTTGGGTCTTTATGGGTCAAATATCTGTTTTACTGCTTCAAACATTGTTTATATGTGGATGAGAGGCCTGAATGTGCAGAAAAAAAAGTTTTAGATGCATAATGAAAAATGATCACATGCATGCAACATAGCATGTTAGGGTTTTTGCATCTGTACTTTTTATTTTTCTCCAAATGGCTTAAAGATGTAGAGTATTGGGTGAAATCGGAAAAAAAGCATACAAAATAAGTAAAAATACACAACATTACATCACAAACGGAGTTAAGTCATTAAAAATGGTAGAAAAACACAGCTAATAAAGGAAGTACTGTGGCTAAATAAAATGTCCATTTTATCTCTACATTTTCTAAAACTGAAAGTGTTTGACTAAGAACACATGGAACTGTTTGTTGGTTTTGTTTATTTGTTGTTGTTTATTTTTCTTAAATCACTCTATTTTATACTATTATGATTATCATTATTACTATTATACTGTTATTATTACTGTTAGTATCTATTTTTATTTATTGATTTGTTTGGTGTGTAGGTGTGGCTTTGTCTATGTTATGTTTGTTCTTGTCACTTTGTCTCATTGTTTACTCTATTCTGTATTAAACAGAGGTGGTAAAAGTACTCACATTCTGTACTCACACACGTAGTACAGCTACGTGTGTGAAAAAAGTAGCAGTAAAAGTAGAAGTACTGCTTCAACTCCTCTACTTAAGTAAAAAAGTACAATTTCTCAATTGTAATAAAGTACAAATGAAAAAAACTTAATTATAATTTAACCAGAAAAAACCCAGAAAAGTTTCAAAAGTATTCAAAATAAACCCTTTAAAAGTCAGTTACTGTGTAGATATTATATTTGATCAGGTCACAGTACTCAATTGTGAAATTTTTTCCCCCTAAATTTTCAGCACATACCCACAAAACTGAGATAAAAAGTCATCATGAGATTTTTTTTTTAAAAAGTGAAATGAATAATTTTAAGATAAAACGTCAAATTTGTGAAATTAAAAGTCAAAATTGTGAGATAAAAAGTCTATTCTGAGAATGTAATGAGTATAAAGTGCAGATATTTATGCAAAAACGTATGCAGTCAAAGTAAAAAGTTGCCACAAAAAGAAATACTCTATATATAGTAAAATGCAGATACCTCAAATAATCTACTTAAGTACAGTAACAAAGTACTTTTACTGAGGTACTTTCCACCTATTTTGTGTTCATTTTGTGTTGCCTTCAAGGATTTCTGTTTGTCTGTATGTATTTATTTATAATTTTTTTTTACTTTCTTGGTATGACGAATTAGGTATGTATGAATGTGTATGTGCATGTGAAGATGGTAAGTGAGGTGAATTGATCCAAAGGACTTGATTTTTTCCTATATTATGTTGACAGGAAGTTCAACCATAGACTGTTTTGTGGAGAAAAGGTGAGATTAAATAGGTTTTACTTCCTCCCATTCCTTATCAAAGATGCAAATTAAGCTTTTTTTGGTTTTGTTTTCCATGTACATGTTCTTTTTTTTGTGGCATTGTTTTGTTCGTTGCATATTCAAACTAAATTGAACTGAAGTAAAACATTAAATGAACTTATATCAAGACAAAACAAAAGTGTAGCTTGCTCTTAACCCTGCAGCGTTTTCCTGTTTCCTCGACCTTTGTCGCCGCTTCAGTCAGATCTATTTCTGAACGGAACAAAGGTCTCATTTTTTATCCTTCAAAATATAAGTGATTTTCCTCCATTGACAGGCAGGAAGACATCTCCCTGAGTCGTCCACCCAAGTGCAGCCCATTTACATTTTTCCATGATAAAGCTGTGAGGCATTTAGTGCAGAGAGAGCGTATGTTAATAAGTGGTTTAGGATGATTTTGGAAATATGCCCAGATATACCTAGATTTATGTTCTACATGTTCTCCCACACTCCTTTCATCACAGTGAAACATTGTCCTTTTTTTCTAGTACACTTTTAATGTATATGTCTGGGATATTTTCATCAGCTGGGCTTGACTCAGTTATTTTTTTAAAATATTAAATTATATTATATATTATTTTAAAAAAGGGGAAAAAAACAGAAAAGCTTATGTGTTTTGTCATTTTTTTTGACAATCTGACCTTATAAAAAGTAGATTTGTTATGTTAAAACAAAGCCAAAGTTCGAGGCAAATAAATAATTTCTGTAAATATATTGATTTGAAGTGATTTTTAGTTTAATGTAGTTTTTTTTTTAACTCTTATTCATCCTTTTGTCATACACAACATGATAAACAATAGTCAGCAAAAGATAATAGTCACAATTTGTTTATTATTTATTTATTTCTCTCAAACTATAATAATAATAATACTATAAAATCAAGAAGTCATTTACATATGCACCCATCAATGGTCATTAATAATGGCAAAAGCAATGCTTACAGTTTATTTTTACAGAAGTGCACATTAATAAACTCATTAAATACAGTTTGAGAAGAGACAGAAAGAAGCACAATCTTATCTCGTACTGCCCCTTACTTATTTTCAATATCGAAATGTAATAGTAAAAATAATTTAGGCCACAGTTATGAATGAACAATTATAATGTAGGTGTTTATATGCATTTAAAAGTGAAGGTTGAGCTGTCTAAATGCAGTCACGTTGCAAAAAATATTCATGTACCACTGATTTACACAATAAATAATCTCAGTAAGGATTCCCCAAATGTCTTTTCTTGTGATCCATTAATAAAAACGATCTTCTTTGGAATGCATGTGACTAGATCATTAGATTTTCTGGTTCCAGATAATTTCATTTGAATATTTTTAGAACAATCTGAAAGAAAAAAGGCTCAAATTAACCAGTATTTGTTTGAGAAAGTTGAAGAAATAAGTGAAAACGTGGTGTGGAGCAAAACTTTACATCCTCTCATTAATAATATAAACCAGAAAGAAGCTGAGAGGTTCTTTTGTTTAAGCCACGGCGGTGATGAAATGAGGAAGTGGCCATTTCTTCTACTGAACGACACACACACACATGCACACGCACACACACACACACACACGCACACACACACACACACACACACACACACACACACACACACACACACACACACACACACACACACACACACACACTGCTCCTCCTCCACTTCATTCTCCTTCCACGCTGCCTTTTCATGAATGGAACTTGCAGAGTGGAAGCTGCTGATTGGACGAGCAGTGGACCAATCAGAGCGCAGCCTGGGCTGGGTCTTCAGGCCATTCACAAAAGTCCTACTCCTTCTGTCTCAGTTCAACGGATAAAACATGGTTTTGTTCCTGGAGTGAAGTTTATATTTCTAAGAATCCATAATATGTTTAATGTGGGTTTAGTAAAAGGCATGTTAACCCTTTTTAAACCCTTTTTAATACTTTCTTAAGTTAAAGCACAAACAAATGGATAATGAATTAAAAGGATTTTTAAAATGTGGGACCATATAATAGAAATGGTTTTAATGTCCCAAAAAATATTACATGCAAAAAGGGAATCAGGTGGCCTTTGTAAATGATCAGAAAGTATTATAATTATTTTTGTATTATTACAAATGACTTTAGAAATGTACTTCTTAGCTTGAATAGATGTCAGATCAGAGGAATCCACTACAACTTCAATAAGTTCTTCTAAATATATCAATTATTTATTCATGTTGAAAGCTTCAGCAAACTCATGACGAAGAGATTAAGTTGTAGGCTAATGTTCCAGGCATTAAAAAGTAACTTTAAAGGTGGATCCATTATGGATTTGACTTTCCAGAGTTAATAAAAATAGATGTGTAACTTACCTTTTCTTTTTCAGCTTAGTTAAAGCACCTTTATTTAATCTAAATGGAATAAAAAATGATTAAAAAACAGATAATAAAATGTCACACATGAACTGTAGCTAAGCTCAATATTTGCCTGATCAACAACTTTATTTTATATTAAGAAAAAAAAACACCTACCAAAGGAACAAGTGAAACTTATCTTGGTAAGATTTCTTGCAATTTCCTATGTAAACCTTTATTCATTACATTTCCATGTAAATAGTTTAATCCTGGATGATTTTATTCCAAATAACATCATTTAAACATAGCAACTGATCCATAATCTTAACTATACAAACCTATTTTTCCCAAAAGAGAAACCTATTATTTCTGGAGTTGAGCAGGAAGTGCATGGAGGAATATAACAAAAAGGTCAGTGTTGCTGAATGACACAAAATAACCCTTTGATTTACTTTAGTGGACATTCAAATAATGGAAAATTGACATTTATTCCATCCTGGACATGTATTTTAATAACTGCTCTTCTCGGCACCGTCGACATCTGCACAGTTAATAATTATTTCACATCAACTATTTCTCTGTTTCTATTTAGATCTGAAGAAAACACCCTTTATGAATTACCACACCTCTGAGTCAACTGTAGAAGCCATGTGTTATCTGTGGTGGCCTCACACACACACACACACACACACAGACACACACTATTGTCACTGCCCTGTTAGATAAGCTAACAGTTGATAAAAGAATTTCTGCCGAACTGAGGTGGGACACCGACTACATGTACGATAACATGAACTGAGACACGCCTGCTGACTGAGGGCAACGTCAAAGTACTGGTGTGGGAGTCTTCACGGATGGATCTGTGCATTTTTGATTTGGTTTAAAAGTATATGTTGTGTTGTTTTAGCCACTCAGAACACAGGAAACACTTTGTGTTTGGTGCAAAAGTTGTGATGCAACCTGCAGGGTATGAGTCATCCAGTGAACATCCATTTTTTACATCCATTATAAGATTCAGAGATAGTTTCCTCCCATATATAGCTATAGTGTTCACTACACTATAGCCCTGTTTACATGACAGTTTTTTTCCCCATTTAAATCAGAATAAAGTGTCATTCCTCTTTAAGATGACCATGTACAAACACCTAATTCCAGTTGAAAATGACTATTCCAAATTAAAATTAATTCTGATAAAGACAATGGTTTATTCCGCGCTTAATTCTGAATTCAATAATTCCTCTGACATGGAAACAGTTAATTCCTCTTTAATGTTATTCTTGTTGTTCTACACATGTTCCTGTTTTTGTTGTGATGATGCACATATTTCACATTGCTGGCATTAGTTTGTTGATTTGGTTGAGCTGTTGCTTCATAATTATTACAAAAATTAATGCAAAAATCACATGTAGTTCTGGTCTTTTATGTTGATGGCTGAAACGAAAGCAAAATAGGAAGTGGACACAGTCATTTTCTTCCTCTAGAATCCATACATTAAGCGGCCGTTCTGTCCAATCAGAACCCTCTTAAAGCCCAATTAACTAGAGCAGAATACATGACGCACGTTCCCAAGGAAAACTATATTTGGAATGAACATTTCCATGTCAACGTGAAGGAAATAGTTTTAATTACGAATTATTTTATTCAGAATACATAATTATGAATAAAAAAAAAACCATCTTGTAAACGTAGCCTATAACACTGCTGTTCTTCATGTTAAATCACTTTTCTCAATGTGCAAACACTTCCAATCATGTGCAATAACCCTTCTAGGAAGCAATAACAGTAACTTTAACAATAACTTTTTTAAATGCAATAGGCCAATAATGTAATAAAAATCCTAAACCAATATTGTAATAACTTCCTGCCAATCATGCTGTAATTTATTACATGATTGTCTCAGTTATTATATTTGGAAATATTTATTATTTTTTATCAGGCGTAATACATAATACGTTATTATACTATTGACAAAAAATTATTACATCATCGGTTCAGGACTTTTTTTTAATTTTTATTTCACAGTACTGGCTAGTTATTACGTTATTGGCCTATTATAACCTTGAGAAATGTGAATTATGTGCAATAAGTTCATCCAATAACAATGAAATATTTATTTTTTATTTATTTAAACATAAATGCCTTATTTTATAGATTTGTTCATAGATAGACACAGGGTGTAAAAAAAAAAAAAAAAAAAAAAACTTCCATTGTATAGTATCTTGCACTATGTGTCGTAGTGAAAGGTACTGCCACTGTGGGCAAGAAAATGAGTGATTTTCTTAGTGCCCATTGGACTCAATGTGAAAGTTTGTGTGTGTGTGTGAGAGAGGTGGGGGGGCTTTACTTTTGAAACCTAAAATACTCAATTCAGCTACAAATGTCAAAATATTGATAACGGCTCTAAGTCATCCCAGACAACCTAAAAACAGGACTTTAATGGTAAACGGTAAAGTACAACAAAATTTGTCCTCTGCATTTAACCATCCTTGATACCTCTAATGGTCTGAGGCTCAATCCCCACGGAAACAAATTTACGTGAATCTGACGTACTTTCTAAACAGACTGGCCTTTTGTCAAAATGGGACTGATGTCATAGATATCCCAAAACGATGTCTTTGGAAAACGGGTCCCAGAGATCTGGTGACGGTGCCGTTTCTGCACCCATCTTGATAAGTCTAGGCGTGTAAAACGTATGTGTTCACACCCACGTCATAACGACATGACCGGAATAAACGGCAGCCCGCACCTGGAGCATTCATTCCCATCACAAGACGGCAACAATGGCGAACAACAGAGTAGCAGTGGTGAATGCATTGCAGTGTTATTGTTGTTTGTGTCCGGCATGTGTGTCACGCCAGTAGAAAAACGGATGCGGACGCATGCGCACTACTTCTTCTATTGTTCTCTTGGGACTGGCTTACAGCACGCAGGATGTGGCATGTGAATTGCATAATTTTCAGCAAACGTTTCGTCCCCATGCTGACGTGGATTTTTTTACTGAAACATTTCCATTTTTACAAAATATGTTTGTGACACGGTTTCAAAACAAAACCCATTTCAAACTGGTCTGGACGTAGCCTGATTCACCTGGCTGGAGGTTTTTACCGTAACAAACATCTTTTTGGGTGATATATATATAGCAAGCATATATTTTCTTCATTTTGAAAGAGTTTTTGAATGTGTTTTGGATATTTTCTCACTAGTTTGTGGTATTTTTTTTTTGGTGAATTTTAGTGGATCTTAACATGTTTTGTTTTATTAAATATTAAATATGTATTATATTTTAATGAATATTAAATAGTGATTAATCAAAATGAATCCACAGCAACTGTGTAATTAATCTGATAAAAAATCTTAATAATTTAACAGTCCTAAATGTTTTATGTAAAGCACTTTGAATTGTCTTGTACATGAATATACATTTTAAACCTGCCTTGCTTTGCCCATGAAAGGTTAAATTAAGATTTAACCCTTCATTTTTAGGAACTGGCACAAAAGGCACACTGGGCCCTTATGGGCTAACCGAACCATACATACCTTTTAACTGAAGTTTGACTCACTACATCTCTAATCAATAAAGGATTTCTGATGGCTGCGAATTTCATGGGCCGCATGAGCCACAAGAAGAACCCCTTGGTGCAGACCTCAGCGGTGCCCACCACGCCAACTGATTTAAATCATGTGTGACAAAAAACCCCCATAAAACACAAGCATGGAGCACTTCTTCCAAACCCCCCTTCCCAACCCCCAGTCCCATTCCTTTTCTGACTGGACTTTTAATGTGAATGCAGACAGCCCTGGACCACCCGGTGGGGGTCCTTAATGCTCAGTGCAGGCATTCTATTGGCCACCTATTGAAAGAAACTACGCATTTTAATGCACTTCCAAGACGTCTCTTAAATGTTCTAGCTGTTGTGATGTGCCATTATGGAACAGTTTCACTTCACAGCAGACGAAGATACGCATCGAGGTTCATGAATGTGAAGAAGAGTTGACTTGTGGATCTGCGATGAGTTCTTTGAAGGGTGATTGTTTACACTGAGGGTCAGTCCTGTGGGATTTGAGCGGTCTTCATGCCCCCGAAATGCCCTTAGCAGAACACTGGGATGAGAACTAAGGCTAAGCTAATGATTACAAGAATAATTAGACACAGTGACACTACTATAAAAGATGGCTGCCATCATTAGACACCTCTGCTGAGCTTATACTTGGGATCTTTTTTTGTTTCGGTCATTTATTCATCAGGTTACCTGCATCCTTTGACTGTAGCCAGGTCCTGGTTCTCCCCCACGGAAGAAGTAATGACCTGAGCAAACTGTCAGCGTAAGATGGATGTGTCAGGTTATCTACAGGGTAACTGTGAGGGGTCATGAGAGCAGAGTAAGATGTTAACAGACATGTCTGGGTTATGTGAAATTGTTGACATGAGTTCATCAAACGCAGTCGAATCGCTAACTCTGTGTTCTGATAGTTTTGGCTTTTTGGTGCTGTGTTTGTTGGTTTTAAATGTACAACTTACTCAAATATCAAGGTGAGCAAACCCAATGGTAAAAACAAAAGGTTATGGCTGTTTTTATTGTCCCCCCCCCCACAATCATATACTTGTAATTAGCTCCATGTGTGAATTCAGATTAGCTGCACATTGTGTTTTCCAAGATGGTTTCCATTTTGCACTGCTTGAGCTTTCTCCGGTCTTTAACTTGGTACAAGATAAAAGATCTTCAGTGTTTCCACAGGGTTTTAAGAAGTCTTGATTATTCAAATCTAATTCAATTCAATTCAACTTTATTTATAAAGCCCCAAATCACAACAAAGTCGTCTCACAGGGCTTTACAGAAACCGCAATCAGCTACAGAAATAGATATCTAATCTATTTCTATAAATCTGCATGTAATACCTTAAAAAATACTTTAAAATATAGTAAATTTGATATATGGTGGGTCTTCAGTTGCCATAAGTATGATCTCTGTGTTGTTTAAATTTGTCAGGAACATTTGTCACCTCAGTGCCACCCGTTCCAATTTGACAATTTCTACTAGGGCTGCACGATATTGTAAAAAACTGACATTGCGATGTTTATTTTAACCCTGCAAAATATGTTGCGATATGATAAAAATACTTTTGAGGACATAATAGCTGTGTGGTGTCGACGTAAATGCTCAAACTTTTGGCACCGAGCCTTCAGTTAGCAGTGTGATTTTCTCTTGTTTGTTGCTCATTTTTCAAAGTTGTTACCAGCAACTCACTCGAAATTGATTAAGAATGATTGTGATTGGTGGGTAACTACGTGAAGTGTGTGTCACATACCCCAGAAATTAAATAAGAACACACAACATTCATTTGTCTCTTGCATTGCAGAACCTGCAACATCGCAATGTTGACGCTCAAACGATATACTGTGCAGCTCTTAATTTATACTGAATTTAGGAGGCAATTATTAATAACTTTGCCATCACAAAGTAGGAAATGATCAATGCATAAATCAATAAATTTTCCCAAATTCTGTAAATTCTTCATTAATTAAGTTCCACAGGTCCATCCTAAACCAAGTTTATGACTAATGACAAAATGAAGGTGGTTTTAAGCGCTGGCCCTTTAAATGTACATGAGCCATTTCAGGCCCCGCCCCCTCCTGGTTGTTGGCTGTACTGCTGTGTCCCGTTCAACCAATAACTGGACATTTTAAGTAATCGCCTCGAAGTTTGGATTCAACATTTTAGGCAACTGAGTCAAAATTTGGGCATATTTTCAGTTTTTACATGTTTGTCAGACGTCTTGACCTTATATCTGCAAATGTGGTGATGTTACTAGTTATGAAACAAATGAAGCAGGAATTAAAACAAGTTGTATAAATGCTCTAGATTTTTGCTGGAGTGAATAAACCAAAAGCTTTGAAAGCACCTGGAGGGTTCAAATTCAAACTGTATGAAGTATTAGGGTCCAAATACAAAAATAAATGAACCGAAGACTAATTAAAGTGGGTTTAGCACAATATGACCCCTTTAACACTGTATGAATTGACTTTTTTGTCTTTATTCTGCCTCAAATAAAAAAGTCATTGTAGGTGCAAATGCAGGAGGCAGATGTAGCTCCTCAGAAAGAGCAAACTTACATCTATAGAATGATGTGATGGATATTAATGCTATAAATATGCCATATTAAACACAGATGTGGGGAGTCATTTCTAAACTATGTGGAGTCCCAACATTGTTCCACTCTCGTGCAAACATGGCTCCCAGTTGAATGATTGCGAGAAACTGCTGAAAAGAAGGTTTCGAATCACAATAGTTGCTTTTCTGTCGACCCTCAAATTGCACAAATAACTGGAGCAAAAAACATACTTTAAACACAACCCTTGTTTTTCCTCTGGCAAGAAGTAGTTTTCATGCATAATGCAAATGGTATATTATGCAAAACTGCAATGGAAACAACTATTCTTACAGCTATGCTCAGGTGAATAAAAAAAAAAAAGATATTGACGCATGAGAAGAAAAGTTTTAACAGAAACATGGTATGTGTGGACACACCAGGAAACTCAATAATTTTAATAATAATAATAATAATGGCTATATCTATCAGACAAAATATTTATATTCAGTGCCATGTTTATGTAATGACTCTTCATGTCTTCTCGTGATAAACAAATCATCACATTTGTGTCTTAAGGGAAAAATGGACGTTACACACACATTATTAAATATTGGTAAAGTATTGTGCATCTATCCAATGGAAAAGTGACTAACACTGTCCTACAGTTTTTTAGAAATATGTGCTTCACACATTAAATGTGCTAAATCTTTACATACTTTAATAAGATGAATCAGAAAACAAATGACTTTAGTGCTGGTTAGTTCATGTTTTTAATATATATGATGGTGTGTTATTCCATATATATGCTGATTTATGTACATGTATTTGTAAATATTGCACGAGAAAGAACCTGTAACGTGAATGGATCATAATGTGCAGACAGTGTTTTGAAGTAGATCTAAGACCAATATTCATTTGGAGAAAAATCTATTCTCTTGTTAATTCTAACAATTTCACATTTTGACCATAGACTTATATTGGAAACTTGATCCAACCAGCATTTAAGACTTGAGTTTTCTTTATCAGTAACACACATGTTTTAACATTTAATTAGTTTTATTCCAGAAGCATAAATATAACCAATGTTATATTTAATAAAAGGGCTGATCAGGTACTTTTGATGCAGAGATGGAGTTAAAAGTAAGGGAAAAGACTTTGAGTTGATTTGTCAAAAAATGTCTTTAATTGAAAGCTGTTTTATACCAAAATTAAATAAAAAAAAAAACAACAAACCCATCCTTTTGCAAAGATTTGACCAATTCTCTTGTTAATTCTACAAAATTTGGAGAGAAATTTGGACTGAAACCTATTCACTTGTGTATTTTAACAATTTCACATTTTGACTCCAGACTTATGTTGGGAACTTGATCCAACCAGCATTTAAGACTTGAGTTTTCCTTATCAGTAACACACATGTGGGAACATTTCATGTGTTTTATTCCATAAGCATTTTACTTGTAGACCAGTGTAATGCATGAAGGCAGGATATGTAACAACCCTTCCCTCTGTAGCTCTCTCCTCTCAGTCCAAATCAAAGCATTAAATACAAATGCATGTGACCTGACCCTGTTTAAGTTGCTTTTCCATGCTTCCGCTTTCAGACACGGAGCTGAGTAGGATTGTCACGTCTGACAAAATCTGATCCGTGGTCAGTAATTACAGCTTTCACTTATGTATTCAAGCTCTCTACCTGTCTGAAAACACCCATGATTAACTACAAACCTGTCACAGAGCAGGTTTTCCACAGTCTGGAAATACAGGAAGGTAGTTGGAAACCTCACATCCTCTCAGACCACTTTGGACTCAAACGTGTTGAAGGTAATTGTGGATTTTTCACTGATGAAGTGAAAAAAACCCTGTCATACACAGTCCTTTTAATTTGTAACACAGTTTTCTCAGTAATTGTGTAACGGTAACAGTTTGTGCATCATACAGAAGTTTGATTAGTGTATTATTGCTTTGAACGTTTGCAGTTTTGTCATCCCTCTCTAATTCTCTAGTATCACTCGTTGCCAGTAGTTTCCATTGACCCTCAAATTGCGCAAATATACACTGTGCATAAAACATTACCAAATGGAAAAATGACAACTTGGATAAAACCTGTGTTTTTTTTGATTAGATGTTTTTCAACTGGCAACAGATGGGTTTTTGTATGTTATGTGTGGAGTTTACATGTTCTCCCTGTGTCTGTGTGGGTTTTCTCCAGGTACTCCAGTTTCCTCCCACCATCCAAACACATGCACTGATAGGTTAACTGGTTAATCTAAATTGTCCATAGGTGTGAATGTGAGAGTGATTGTTTGTCTATATATGTTCAGCCCTGAGATGAACTGGAGACTCATACAGGGTGTATCCCACCTTCACCCACTGTAGCTGGATTAGACCCCCAGTGACCCCTGTGACCCTAGTGAGGATAAAGTGGGTTCAGATGATGAGACGAGACCATGTTTATGGAATGACTTCTCATTACATCTCACAACAATAAAGAAATAAATCATCGCATTTGTGATTTAATGGTAAAAGAGGCACTACGCCCTTTTTGACATTTAGTAAATATGTAATAAATATACATACATAAGTAAATAAAAATGTAATCCATTACTGATTACGTGCAACCATTATCGAAAAGTAATTCCCTAATTTACAATATTACTGTGTCAGAATGATTATGTTACGTGACTCCTGTTCTACTTTTGACATATATGTATGTATGAATTTTTACATCACCCACCAATGACTGAATCTCCTGGACACACCATGGTGTAGTATTATGGGCTGTCATCATGTGGATTAATGTACTTATATATTTACTGTCAACTTCCGCATCTGTATTTTGTAAAGGGGCGTAGTCACAGACTGTCTGACCAATCAGTGTCTGCAGAGTTTATACATCACTCTTTAGTATCGCTGACAACCTGGGTGCTGCTCCAACAGGACCAATCAGGATGCAGAACACAATGCGCATTCATATGCTGTAAAAAACAAAACAAAAAAAGAATAACAAAATTGCACATTCCCACAAAATAATATTTAAAAAAAAAATCCATAAAACAGCGAGGCAGTGAAAGGTGAACTGAGTTATAGTGAGGGAACACTGAACTGATTCAACTCCTTTACTTAAACAAAAGCAAAAAAAGTACAACAGTAAGAAGTAAAACTGAATTTTTTTATTGCCAAGAATGAAACAATACTTATTTAACCAGTAACATTTTTTCTAAAAGTTTCTAATTCTACAGTGAACAATACTGATCACATTCCTGCATCAGATCTAATACCCAACAGGTAACTTCAAAAACATGCGGGGACGGGTAAAAAATTTACATATTTTTCATATTGTCACTTTCATTTAGTTTCAAAAAGTAACAAGCCTATTTTGAGTATGTAAAGATTATAAAGTACAGATGTTTATGCAAAAATGTAGGGAGTAAAAGTAGAAAATTGCCAGAAAAATAAATACTCAAATAAAGCCCAGATACCTAAAAAAAAATTGGGGTGTGTAAAATAACAAAGTGTATTTAGGTATTTCCTTCCCAGGTCTGTTTCTCACACACCTGGTTCAATGAATGATCAGCTCCTCATCAGGTCTGCAGAAGCCTGGTAACGATGTAACGGCTTCCAGGTGTGAGCTGGGAGAGGGAAACATCTAAAACATGCAGGATAGCAGCCCTGGAGGACTGGAGCGGCCTACCCCTGCTTTACGATGTTCGAATCCCAGCACGAACCGTTGCATTTTTTTCAACATTGTACATGTTCAAACAGGGGTTCCAGCCCCAAGGACGCTGGTAGATAAATGAGCACTTGATAAAGAATTTTTACTAGTCATAGAAACATTAGCTTACCTTGTTATTGCTGGTCACAGGGATCATGCTAATGCTAACTAGTGTGTGTAAAGCAGGGTTAGGGTGAGTAACGAGCATATGTCCATGTGGCTGTCTTCTGTCGTCTGCACCCATTGGTTGAACACCAACAGGAAAAAAAGGGTCTATTATTGTTTTTGTTCAGTTTGTTCATTTTTAACACTCTAGCAGCAAAACTATTGTTTGAATTCGTACCAAATGGTGTTTATAGACTTGAAGTGACTAAATACACATGGCAGCTGTACTAGAAATTAATAATTTAACCACCATAAGCCTTTGTTCATACCAAAAAAATCTGTATATTAGTTAAAATTTCTTTTAATTTTTTAAATCAGATTTAGGATGGCTGCTGTTTTATTGATTTCAGCATAAATGTTTGCTGCTGTGGCTTCAATTTGTTTTAATATTTTAAAATAATAGTCTATTTATTTACAATTTATATAACAAAATGGTTACATGTATTTACCTCTGTAAAACAGAGGCCTAGATGATTTTTTTTAATTATAAAATTTACTTATATGTTTATTATGTGAGGGTGAGGTTGACATTTACATGCGATTGTTCATTGCAGCTGATCACATTTTGGGACCTAGGTCAAATTTAACCCTTGTGCGGTCCTTCGTACAAGGCGCACAGGCTGTGTCCTACAATCGGGTCTTAAAGACCCAGATTCCAAAGTTCAGTTCTATAGACTCATCACCCCACTCCCCAAGGATATTTTACTGTTTTCAGTAGTAAGCAATGGCACCATACAGTACGTATGAAAAGGCACATTTGTGTCACTTTGACCCGAAGGACCACACAAGGGTTAAAACACATTTTTAAGTGGATTTTAACCCCCCCCCCCCCCACCCCCCGCAATCGCTGTAAAAATATCCATTTAAATCAATTAATTGGTTACAGGGATTGCAGGGATATAGAGATTAATTGCAGACTCTTGGAATCTGACTGGTCATCCCATTCATAGACAGACTTTAGCATCACCCACGTGGGGTTAAGCCCGACCTCGGCAGCGAATCTGAATTAGCATTAACATCTACAAGAGACGAGCCACAGTAGCTGCTGCACAAACTGGGAAAAAAAATGGCGGATCAAACTCGTTCCTGTGCTCTCTGTGGAAATAAAGCCTTGTGTTTTTCCCTGTACTTCTTCAGAACAAGCAATGGCACGAAACCTAGCCGGATGCTACTTCTGTACATAAACAGCGAGAGGGGAGGGGGGAGTGTTCCTTCACAAATTCTGAGCCAATCAGAGACGCCTCGTGACCGCGTCATGGACATGTATGACGAAGTAAAGGTAAACTCTGTTGTTTGATCTCAAGTAATTTTTCTACTGTGAAAAAACACCTGGAAACAAAGCAACCTGGAGGTGTTTGTTTAAATAGAACCAACACACAATGCATTCAATAACAATGGAGAACACAGTAATATTAATGAAATAACCATGGAATGAAAGCTTTAATTGTTTGGTAAAAAAAAATTCACATGCATTTAAGAAACCTTTACAACCTAAAGAGTTTCATTTAAAGGATTGGACTTTGTGAAAGGTGAAAATATGTAAAATCACACCGGGAGGCCCTCATGTTGGTTTTATTGTGTCGCAGCTTGATGGAAACTCCAGGAAAGGCTTCCATATAACTGGGCCCATGTAGGTGGACGGCACACGGCTGCACAGGGGCTACATGAAGCACATTGGCAGCTTATGGCTGTCTGACACGGCCGTGTGTGAAAATTCACAGGCCTCTCATTCATTAGAATTTGGCTCAGTAACATGTAGGTGCTTTGTGGTCCAGCATAAAAAAAAAAAAAACTTTAATTGAGTTTAACGTTTGTCACATGGCCTTTACTGCAGCGGTGCGTTACTTTGCGTCACACTTTCACTGCGTTACATATTCCGATACTGGATTGTACAAGAAAAATCATCTACCAGAGATGCATTCCTTACAACACCAGCGAGGTTCTTTGAACACACCAGTTGTGCTCGTGTTTCTAGTATGTTCTGCCTTAAGCCCTGAGGTTATGGCTGTCCTCATGTTCAACCTCCACCCTGTCTGTAGATCCAAATCAGAGCCACATGGCAGAAAGCTTCAACTCATCTGAAACCCCCAATCTCCACCCCCTGTAGTTAACTCTTAAATGCCATTGGCCCTCAATTGTTTGGCAGCTTAAACTGTTTTGTCTGAGTCCTGCTGCCTTATAGACGATCCTTCCTCTACAACCTACTGAGCTGAAACTAAGTGAGGTGGAAGATCACTTCTAACTTAACTGCAGTATTTTGATGTTGTAGAATCCAATCAGAGGGACCCAACCTGTTTTAACCAGATTACCCCGGCACATGTGTGCCGGGAGAAAACACAGAATGAGGTGTGTTTGATGAGGAAATGACTGAATACAGGCCTGAAAAAAAAAGGTCTGGCTGTTGATAGAAAACACGAGAAAGACATGATTCTTGGACCATTTATACATAAGAGACTTAATCCTGTGTATTCATTTTGCATTGCCTTTAAAGGTTTATGTACAGTATGTATGTATGTATGTATGTATTTATGTTTTTGACATTTCAATATGTAGAATGCTTTTTATTGTCGTATGGTGATACACAAAAATTGTGTTACAGTGCCAGTCCAACCCTCAGAAGACTTAGCAGCTAAAGCTACTGCTAGATATAATCTTATAAACCAAATTGTACAATCACCATATCTCATTATCTCTTATATCAGACTCATATCTGCTTGCATTAAAGACCTAACCAAATATTGAGAGGTTGGTAGAAAGTCATTAATTACCCCAAATAACCCCCTATTTTGCATCTCGACAACTCAATCCACAAAACTTCCTTTAGCTTTTTTCCATCTTCTATTGGTACTTTTTGTGACCACGTATTTAGTGTTACTGCTAATACTGATCCCAGTCTCCGATCATTTAATCTGTCATTGTTGGCTAAAGTTTGTGCAGATACCAAATTGAAATGGGTAGTCAACTCGATTTTGCAAATTTAAAGGTGTCATTCCGCTGAAAACCACTTTTCCACGTTCCTTTTGGAATCTGATGAGTCACCCAGACATGCTGCCTTTGAAAGAGGTTTGTCACCTCCACTGGCTGTATACGGCATTCATAAAAAACAAGAGGAATGAGGGACTCAGAAAAAGCCAGTCCATCTGACGTCAGATGGACTTTAGTGTCAGCCAGGTGGGGTTAAACTCATCCTCCATTGCAGTGAATCTGAAGTAGCATTAGCATCTACGAGAGAAGACGGCGCCATAGTAGCTGCTGCACAAACTTAAAAAAAATGGCGGATCAAACTGGTTCATGTGCTCTTGTTTTTTCCCCGCACTTTTTCAGAACAAGTAACGGCACGAAACCTAGCTGGCTGCTACTCTGGTAAAGGTAAACGCATACGGAGAGCTAGAGGGGAGGGGGGAGCCAATCGAGGCGTCATGGACATGTATGCGGAAGTACTGGTAAACTGATGTTCGACCTCAAGTCATTTTTCTACCGTGAAAAAACAGCTGGAAATAAAATAGAACCAACACACAATGTATTCAACAACAACGGAGAACGCAACAATATTAATGAAATAACGATGGAATGACAGCTTTAAATGTAAGCCCACATTAGATACTGACTGACTGACTACTCCATTACCATCAGAAACTACCATGTTCCAGTTCCAACATAATAACATGTCTGACGATGTGAGACAACTGAACAATACTGTTATGAGTATCTCTCAACAGGTAATCGGTATCCTTAATGCAGAAGAAGAATAGAGGTGCACGCCTGTGACAGTGGGTGATTGGGTCCTGAGGAAGGTGTCTCGGTTCGATTAGTCATCTCCAAGGTGACCCTACAAGGTGGCAGAGGTCACATCACACTGTCTAAAAGTTTGGTAATTGGACACATAAAACATAAAAAAATACAGGGAGACTCTAAAAGTAATGATGAGCAGGTAGAATTGAAAACAGGATGCAAACTTAAATACAGGTGCTAAGACTGCCAAGACTTCACCTGCCTCACCTCCTCCACTTAGATATAACCTTAGGACAAGACACAGACAGACCGATTGAAGTGAACCAAAATTATGATACCCTTCTTAAATCGCAATTATTGTGATTATTGTGGTTGTTCATTGCGTGAGAAGGAGCAAGCAACTCTTCATTGCACAGAGTCGCTGCAAATGTGAAACGATCCCAACCAAACATGAAAATGACACCACGTCAGTAATACAGGAAAAAACATACCCTTACATAAGTAACGAGTCTATTTTGAGAATGTAAGGAGTATAAAGTACAAACTAAACAGATGTGACAGTATGAAAATAGAGGAGAAATGGAGTAGAGCGTCGGTACCAGAGAACAGTTTTTCTAAACTTTACAATCTTCTTTTATTTTTTCACATCCCTAGCTATATATATATATATATATATATATATATATATATATATATATATATATATATATATATATTTATCAGGTTACCAGCAGTGCTTGGAATAACATTGTTAGAGTATAACAGCGTTACTAACGCAGCCACATTTCGAGTAACAGAGTAATTACTTAATTGCTTTATCCATAACTGTATTTCTCTTACCGTTAATCAGGAAATAATGTGATGCATTACAATTTGATGAATTGGGGTGCAAGTGTACCCCGGGTACAGACAACAACTGGGAGTTTTGGCAACATGGTCTGTGCCACATGTCTGCACCAAGCTCACATTCTGCTTTGTGTCAGCACCTGTTTAACTGTTTTTTCATTTCTTTGACATTTTT
Source organism: Siphamia tubifer (assembly GCA_020466265.1). Lineage (NCBI taxonomy): Eukaryota > Metazoa > Chordata > Actinopteri > Kurtiformes > Apogonidae > Siphamia > Siphamia tubifer. The sequence continues at coordinate 9,355,998 of CM035785.1, read as the reverse complement.
AAGCAAAAAATAATAAAAAAAAGTAACGGAAAAATACTCTTCCTGGTAACTAATTACTTTGCTAGTGGAATAACTTTACTTACTTTTTTGAGGAAGTAACTAGTAATTGTAATTAATTACTCTTTCAAAGTAACTTACCCAGCACTGGTTACTGGTAAGGAACCAAATCTGATGCAGAACTCTGCTTAGTACCATTGTGGAATTAGAAAACAGAAACTTTTGTGATTTAGTTTAAATAAGTATTGTTTCATTCGTGGCAAAAAATGCATTTTTACTTTTGTATTTTATTATCATTCAGAAGTTGTATTTTTGTACTTTTCCTTGCGTAAGTAAAGGAGTTGAATCAGTACTTCTACTTTTAACATAGTATTTTTTTCTACACTGTACTTCTACTTATGCACAGACTGCGAGTACTTTTACCACCTCTGACACCTCTTTATTTCCAAGGAGTGAGTAGGATTAAGTTTGTTTTGTTGCATGTTTGAATTAAACTAAACTGAAACTGAATTTAGACTCAAATCTATAAATAAATAGCATTTTTCTGCTTTTCTAGAGGATTACATTAGGGTGTTTGTGTTACTGCCTCCTCCCTGTAAACAGCAGTTGTCACTTTGCCACATGTGCTTAATTACTCTAGTTCTCCAGTGGTGAAGCCATATGAGAAACGCGCGCATGCACGCACACGCACACACACACACGTTTCCATGTCTCATGAGGACCAAGTTTGTAATCAAGTAGCAATTGGGTAGTGAGTGTAAACACATTTAAAAAACAAAACAAAAAAACAAAAACAATGATAAAACTTTGAAATATAATTAAAAATGAATAAATAAACAAATAGCAAGAGAAATAGCAATATTTAAAAATATATGTAAATAAAAATGAAAAAAAAATAAATAAAACATCTAAATAATTTAAAACATACATAAAAATAAATACTCCTTTTTTTAAGCAAACACATCTTTAAATCTTTGAAAAATACAAGTTTCACTTTGCACCTGTTTCCCCTCATGCTTTATGAGGACTTTTTATTGGGCCACATCATTTCTATTTTATTGGTGGGGACCTTCATTTATATATAACCTTCGTGGGGACCTGAATTTTGGTCCCCATAGTATCAGAGGTCCCCATGGTGCGACTGTGTAAACATATTAATGTCCCCATAAAGATATGAATACAAACACACACACAAACACACACAGCTGTTTGACAACTAAAGACTCACACACTTGATTCACTCTGTACTCCACTGCCTCGTGTCTGTTACTGTACATCCCACCAATTACACTGTGATTATGTTTCTTGGCAGCGTTCAGTGCCAACACAGAAGTAGTGAGACTGTGGAGCGTCATGAACAGAGTGGGAGTCAGTGAAACAGAGGGGGTGGGGGCTAAACTCCACACATTCCAAACTGCTCCTTTACTTTAGCTGTTAGCATCGATGTATTTACTTTTCCTCTGAATTGATTATTATCATTGTCATCAATGTGTTATAACAGTGACATGGGCCGTTTTAGTCCAAGGGGCACATGTAGTCCACTATGATCGGTAATGGGACAAATTAGACTACATTTAGTCCAGCGTAATCTGAAATGGGAAAAACCAGGCAACATTTAGTCCCGTATAATTTGAAATGGAAAAAAACAGGCCGTATTTAGTCAAGTATAATTTGAAATGAAACAAACCAGGCCACATTTAGTCCAGCGTGATCTGAAATGGGCCAAACCAGGCTACATTTAGTCCAGTGTAATCTGAAATGGGAAAAACCAGGCAACATTTAGTCCAGTATGATTTGAAATAGGACAAACCAGGCCACATTTAGTCCAGTATAATTTGAAATGGGACAAACCAGGCCACATTTAGTATGGTGTAATCTGAACTGGCCCAACCAGGCAACATTTAGTCCAGTATGATTTTAAAAAGGACAAACCAGGCCACATTTAGTCCACTATAATTTGAAATGGGACAAACCAGGCCACATTTAGTATGGTGTAATCTGAACTGGCCCAACCAGGCAACATTTAGTCCAGTATGATTTGAAAAAGGACAAACCAGGCCACATTTAGTCCACTATAATTTGAAATGGGACAAACCAGGCCACATTTAGTCCAGTATGAGCTCAAATAGGTACAGCTTTACTTACAAAAATAAAATAAATAACCATCGTGGACATCCCATAAATGTAAGTAAATAAAATTAAATATGTATCTGAAAACACCATATTGCATCATGTCAGTTCAGATCAAGGGGATTATTTGTAAGTGATGAGAAAAATATTTCCCCACGGGGCCAAACAACACACTGATGCCGAAGGGGTGTTGTTCCGCCCCGAAGATAAATATTTTTTCGATAGTCACACATGGGCAATACATTATCCCACTTATTCTACGGGTTATTACAGCTTATTACTGCTACTACTCCAACAGACTGGATAAAATAGCCGTTAGAACGTAGCGAATATTTACTTTCAAAGTGGCCGAACTACCTGCGGAGTGATATGGTACCGTGAATCTTAAGCGTCAATGGCGCAGGGGGTGGTTATCGAAAAAAATCTGCCCGTAGAACGCTGGGAACGTCCATTCAAAGTGAATGGGAGCTGTTGCAACGTTCTAGAGGGCAGTAGAATAACATGTAAAAACCCAGTCCAACTTCCCTGGTTCTCAGGAGGATAATGACAAAGGTATTCTATTCTATTCTATTCTATGATAATAACAGATGTAACAGATTAAACATATTCAAAGTTCTAAAATGCTACAAAGACAAACGACTAAATACAGAATCTTGCTGCAAAACTATAAAACCCAGTCACAGAGAAGTATTTTAAGTAATGGATAATGTATTGTAAGCCACCGATCCCATCGATTCATGTAAATAATTATTGTAAAATGCAGTTTTTCAACATTCATGGTAATCAGATATGACCCATTTGGATATTCAGAGGATAAAGATTACTTTTCTCACATTCTTCACTCATCTTTGATAAAACGAAATCACCACCCAGTCTGCAGCCGTCTATCATTGTTGTTGTTGTTCTTCTATTCTATTCTTATTCACATAAGAAAAGTTAAAAATAGAGAAAATAATTTGGAATTGTTAGAAGAGTAGCACTGGGTCTTTATGGGCTGATGTGTGTAACATTTTTATTATCCAAACAGTTTTTAATCATCATGGGGGAGTTTTTAATTCACTGCTGTTAAGTGAAATCTGCCAGTACATTCAACTTTTGTATCCAGCTGAACAAGCAATGGAAGTGGTGCGCAGACTGTAGCAGGGTTCAGATGTAGACACACACACGCACACGCACACGCACACAGGCACACAATACGAGTTTCCATGTTTCATCAGGACCATGTTTGTAATCAGTACTTGTGGGGACCACCCTTTGGGTAAAGTAGCCATTTGGTAATAGAACCTAAACACACCTTCAAACCTTTCCTGCTTTGGATTAATTATGAATACTTTATGTTGGTTGACTTCTCTGTGTTTGGGTTTTGTTTTGGGGTTTTTTGTACTCATATTTTCCACAAAATACACAAAAATACTCAAAAAAAATGTTGAGGAAAAAAAATTACAAAACATGATAACATCAACTAAACATAAATGAACAAAAGTAGCAATGAGAAAATCAAAAACATATGAGGAAAATATCTAAAATATGAACATACATGCAATGTTTATTCATCACTTTTAATAGTTTCAACAAAACAACTGTTCCATTTAATTGCATTAAAATTTTTAATCAAATTAATCATCATGATGGATTAATCTGTGTCATTTTGATAAACCTTTGTATTTAACCCTCATGGGGACCTGTTTTTGGTCCCCATAGTGTCAGATGACCCCATGGCATGACTGCGTAAATAGGTCAATGTCCCTAGAAAGAGGAATACACACGCACACGCACACACACACAGGGACGGTCTAGTCAATTTACTTCTAGGGAAGTAGTGTTTTTCGCTGGAAGGTGTAACGCTCCTTAGCTCTAACTGACATGTTGGATAAAGTCAACAGTCTACATCCACACCCAGTAGGCAGCTGCTGTGTGTGGAAACTCCAGTGTGAAGAGGAGTGGAACAGACTTGATTGGGATCAGCAGTCAAATCAGAATATTTGACTATAATCAAGATTTAGGATTACTGCAGTGTCTTTTTAGTAAACAGTCATCAGGGCATCTTAGCGTGCCAATAATCTTACATGCAAAATATGTTGTTGGTGTACCTGTAGGTATTTTACCCAGATCTCCAGCTGCTTTCTTCGAACTGTATGATACAGTGGTGGAAAACAGTTTTGGGACACCCCATGCATTTGTGATATATGGCACTAAGAATCCTTCTTAGATCACTCAGTGCACTTAGAAATTCAAATTATTGCATTATTCTGATTAAAGATTTAAACAACAGCTGCGTGTGTGTCTGGTACCGAAATTCACGTTGGATTTCAGTGTGGTTACTGCTAGGGCATTAACAGACATGTCGCCTCCCGTAGCACAAGTTGACTTAAATTTGGAGGGGTCGACAAGTCGCATGTTATTCTTTCTGCCCCCCCCCCCCCCCCTTCTCTCTCTCTGTGTGTGTAAACAGTCAGACTTAAACAAGACGTGGCTGCTGCAGGTAAGACAGTTAAGTTAGTTGAAGAAAACAAAAGAAAGTGACAGACAAACATTGCATGTGTGTCTGTCACTCTTTTACTTCACCGTATATGTAAAAAAAAAAATGGCACAGCCATTCGCTAGCTAATCTGTGTGATATAAGCAGCATCCGCTAGCTAACCTAAGTGAGCAGCAGCACAGACAACACGCTCTTTTTTTGTTGTTGGCCGCTGCCTTAAACTTTTTGCACTTAATATAAAAGTGAGGACCCCTGACAGACTTCTGGACAGTCTGGGTTTAGAGGTATGGGTCCAGACAAAATGTGGACATATGTTCATCCTACTGATGTTGTGCAGTTAAATTTAACAGAAAACTTTTTGCTAACGTTAGCCTTTGTTTTGTTGGGGTTAAAATGTTGATGCTTGTGTCTTGTCAGTGGACATTGTTACGTTGTAGTGAACTTTCATACAAGTTGCTCATTGTTGTACAGACGCGTGTCCGTGTTTTTGTTTTTAGCCACGTATCTGTGTTGTTCCTTAGCTGACAATGTGATGATGTCATCACGACACGTCGACTCGACTCCGACTTTGACGGATAAGTCGACTTGAAAAAAACTGAAATTTTTATTGTTACTACCATTAATGTTTGTGGCGGTTCCTTCCCCAATATCGATGTACAGTACCCAATCATTCCCCTAGGCCGAGCATAACAGCAATAACACTGTGTCTAAGGTAATCTGTTACTGTAATCTATTACTTTTGTAATTTGTTACTCCCAAAACTGATATCTATTAATATCTAAATCAAACATTCGCCAATCCCAACCAAGGCCATTTTATTCTTTGAACCCAAAAATCTTTTAGGAGACAAGAAACACAAATCCATGAAATGACAAATCTGTTAAAGGGCAAACTTTGCAGCTCAATATGAATGATTTCTGTCTGGATTTGTTTTTTATACAATAACTGAAATTCAAACAGCGATTTGAAGATGATCAGAAACAACTTGAAGAGTCTTTCTCTTAAACCTTCATCCATTCTCTTTGGATTTGGACGTCTCACTCTCGCTGGTGACCACCTCCTGAAGGTCAGCTGCTTTGTCTCCATTTAGAGTCTCTATAAAGCGGCTGAGTGTTTGGCAGGGAGTTCTGGACTTACTGGAAATGACTGCTGCTGAGGACAAAGCAAAACCTTTTTTTATTCCTCTCACCACCCAGAAACACCTGGCATAAGGTCTGCAGCGACTCTCCGCAAGAAGAAAAAAACCAAAAACATACATCCAGGAACATGACTTAATGTGATGTTGCAGCAGCTTTTATTTCTGCTGTTATATCAAGTAAAAAGTAAGAAAAATGGTAACAAGTACATAATGGAAAACTATTTTCACACACCCTTGAAATTTTACACAGTTTTCAATGTTACCATGAAATATATGCAGACAAATATTTAGTTTCAAAAGATGTGGTCAGACAAGCAGATGTAAGTGATTTTTCTGTTGTTTTGTTCACCCACCACAACTGTCTTACCTGCAGCAGCCATGACATGTTTTGGTTTGACTGTGTTTACGCAACACGAGAGGGGGGGGGGCAGAAAATATAACATGCGACTTGTTGATTCCTCCAAATTTAAGTCAACTTGTGCTACGGGAGTCGACGTGTCTGTTAATGTCCTATTATGCGGCAGTGTTGTTTTTATTGTTGCATGGCAACTGAGAATTTAGAATCTTCAGAATTTGACAAAGGCAGTCGGTGTTCTATCTGACTAAAGACATTAGTTACAGTACACAAGGTAGTGGTCAATGTGGTGTTTAGTATTCATATCTAGGATTATTCCCACACTGTTCAAATGTAGCAAGTGGCAAAAACCAGACTATTGTCAGGACTCGGGACACACAACCCCAAATTGGGACAGTCCTGGTAAAATTAGGACCGTCCTGGTAAAATCAGGACTGTCCTTATAAAATCGGAATGTCTGGTCACCCTATGATATTGTAAAATAACAAATGATTTTTAAATAATAGTAACAACTAATCTGTAATGGATTACAGTTTGGAAGTGTCTTCCATAACACCGATGAAAGTATTATGAAACACTTTGTCTTAATTATGTCTTTGTAAATACCAGGGCCGGTGCTTCCAGTTCCAAACCCAAAACAGTTTTATTACACTGCTGTTAAACCCACCTGATAATGAATAAAGAGCAGGATGTTCCTGTGTGTTGGAAAAACAATGTTGTCATCAATTTAAATTTATGCCTGAGGCTCATTAAAGCAGTTACGCTCATGTATTTACAGAAGTTGGTTTGAGATGATTTTTGTTAATGTAGTTCATGTTTAACGTTCTGTTTATGTGTGTTTTGCCAGTTTTTAATCCTAAGGCTTGTTTGTTAAAGTTTGTTCCTTAACAAACTATAATGCAGTCCTTTTAAAAATGTTACGATGCTATAATGTGCATTGAGAATCAGGCAGTTTAATTTTTGCATTGTTGTACAAATGATCACAAACCAAATGTCACTTGTCCACATGCCTCTGCCAGTACCACCGAACAGAACTTTTACCATGAATCAAATGTGCAAGGAAGCATTACAAAGCCAGTCTTTTCAGTTAATGTAAAGCACACCTGTTTTATAGTACACACAAAATATGACTTCATTTGCATATTTGAAAAGCAGTGGGGGGAAGTAAAAAGGGTTGAGATAGAGATTAATGTAAAGTTTGCGTAGCCATTAAAAGTCGGGTAAGAGATCTTGGAAAACAAGCTATATTTTGAAAGTATACACACCCATGCCTCTTCTTCAGCCCACCCCTCAAAACCACACCTTCAAAAATACATGACCGCCCATGCTGTCTGGAACAGTCATGGAGGTTCATGAGCATTCACGAGAACTGAATGTCAATTAGCGAACACATTGTGTTTCGTCAATATCTTTCATTTTCTCAGTGACGGGGTGAATACCATGCATATAATCAATTAGTATGTTGAAATATTATATAATCATAACGGTATCATCTTACCTATCTGGTAGAAACATGGCCACCTTAGCATCAGTTTTGAGCCCCTTTTCCTTTTTCAGTTGACACCAGCGCTGGAATGCCATAATGATTACCACCCTTGTCCTGTTCCGTTCTTCGCTCAGCTTCCTCATGGCTGTAACTTTTTCAAACACAGTTTTTAATTTGGTTTTGTTGCCGGTTCTTGTGTTTTCTGCGATAGCCGTTTATGTGAACGCACAGACGGGAGAGGGAGGGATGGGTGGGCATGGACTGATATTTAATGGATGTATCAGCAGCATTGTAAAGATGATCAGTACAATGATTGGCTAGAATTTTCCTCTGGCTCCACCCTCTAGACCAGGAGTCTCCAAACTATTCCACAAAGGGCCGGTGTGGCTGCAGGCTTTTGTTCCAACCAAGCAGCAGAACACCAGACTTTGAATCAATTAATCAACTGATCTCTGTCTTCAGAGAGTGGATTGGTCAAACTGTGAACTCTTGGTTTGTTGGAACAAAAACCTGCACCCACACCGGCCCTTTGTGGAATAGTTTGAAGACCCCTGCTCTAGACTGGACTAAAACATTTAGGTTTTTTTGCAGACATTCTATTTCAGTGCGTGCTATGAGATCGTGAAGAGGTTTTCAAGCAATATGGAAAAAAAATTCCGATTAAAGATCTCCCACCTCACCTTTTAATAAACATAACTGTAACATAAGCACATGTGTTGATGACAACATGGTCCTTATCAGATGGAATGTTTTCTATACTCATCGTGTCATGTAGAAAAAAAATTTGACACACCATGGAAAATTTTTACTAATCGAGTGAGCAACAAAGCAGTGATTAAAAGAAGCTATAGAATGACAGTGCAGCTCATTTGCAATAAATTAAAATGCCAAAAAGCAAGTCTCATGTACTGATAAGTGAAAGCATGATGTAGATTTTATGGGTCATTGGATGAAAAATAACTTCCATTGATGAAAGGGTGAAGGCTAGAGATGCCACTGCCTGTTAGTGTGTGTAAGTCGCACACTCGCTCACACACATTTCTTTCCTCTTCCACTTTGTCAGCTGTTACATATAAATTCAGCGCTGACATGTGTGCAGCTTCCTTTGGATAATGGATACTTACAGAGTGAATATCTGGACACACACTAACACGGCAGCTGGCGCACTGCTGTGGATAAGAAGACATGCACCACTATCTGCCACCGCTGTTACCAACATGGAGGAAATGACACTTCCAGTAGCAACTGTAAGCCATGCTTGTTAAGTCTTTGGTATGACGCATCACTTTAGGGTTTGTCAGATGTAAAACAGGTAAAACGGCTTCATCCAGCTTCATTCAGACCAACGTCATTTATCAGAACAGGTTGCATTCATAGACTTGATCAATGATGGATATTATTATTATTATTATTATTATTATTACTCCACCCCCCAATGGGGAGGCAACTGTTATTGTTTTTGGTTTGGTTTGTTTGTTCACACTGTAGGAGCAAATCTATTTGTTGAATTCAAACCAAATTGGGTTTATAAATTGCCAGTGACCTTATTACATTTTAGGAAAAGTAGGTCAAAGTTAAATTTTAATTTATTTATTTCCTTTAAGGATTTAAAACAAATATTCCGGTTTACCCAAAATATATGCAAAGGGTGGGGCTTGTTTTGTTCAGCATCACTTATTATTATTATTATTATTATGCAGTGAAGAATCATCTTGTTTTTGTCCCTTTTTAAAAAAATATATATATATTATTAGCACCTTGATGCAAAAACTACCTGACCAAATTCCATGAAATTTTCAGGGAAGGTCCAGAATAGATCACATTGAATTTTGGTAAATGTAGATCAAAGGTCACTGTCACCAAGAATGTGTTTTCACAATGATGAGAGATAAGGCAAATCAGGTGCCATGCCATGCGCCACTTGCTTTTATTATTATTATTATTATTATTATTATATAATATGATATAAAAATAACTGACATATTACTTTGTGTTTTCTACAGTATGTGAAAGAGTGTGTTTAACGTATAATTTTATTTACATCCACAAACTCAACAGAATTATCGTCTAAATGTTTATATCACTCATCACCTCTGCAAAGGAGTTATTAATTTCGGTCTGGTTTGTCTATTTGTCTGTCAACAGGATTGCGCAAAAAAAAATCTGTGTGGAGCTTCTTAAAATCATTTCTACAGATGGTTATTAACCCAAGTGAATTCCCATGAAATTTTGAGAATGATCCGGATAACCATCTGGATACCAAAAATAATTCAAATCTGGATTTTCACATTTATTTAAAATGGGCACATTTTCCAAAATTCATGCACATTTCACATTTTACAATTCACTCACAAAAAAGTCACAGCCATAGAGGGTTGATATATATATATATATATATATATATATATATATATATATATATATATATATATATATATATATATATATATATATATATATATATATATATATATATATATATATATATATATATATATATATATATATATATATATATATATTATATATATAAAAACAACCAATGAAGCGCTCTTCTGGATCAGATGCTGAAGAAAGCCGCCATTATCGAAAAATTGGATTTTTCCTCGATATCTTCAAAACTATTAAAGGTATCCAAAAGATTTCAAGTATTAGATGTATGTTTTCAGGGTCAATGGTTTAGATAATCATACAGTCTAAGGGCTATAGAGGTTAGATCCACTCACTCACTTGGACCCTATCTTTGACTGTGACCCTATTAGCCTTCGCAGAGGTTTGCAACCTCTGTCTTGTTTCAACATATTTTCCTGCTTCAGTCAAAATTCTGGGAAATTGAGGGAGGGAAATATGAGTCAAAATGAAAGTGAAGCCAATGCAAAAAGGATGTTACTCAGAATTTGTCATTGGACCAGGGCTACTTATTGTGTGACTAAAGTAGATGAGTGTGTTTGCAGCAGCATATTTAATCTGATGCTAGAAAGAAAACAGGAAAATTAATTGAAATAACTTTCGCATTCAATTGTGGATGAATCAGAGGACGTTGGGATTGTATTGAAAATAGAAAGTAAATGAAGATTTCTATTTCTATGCCTGATCAAAAACTTTATTTTATTAAAAAAAACAAATCGGCCAATGGAACAAGTGAAATATATCTTTCTAATGCCCAGGATAAGTATTACCTATGGACCACTGGAAATTCTGAATAATTACGGAGAATGTCTGAATTCTTAGTCCCGTGCGAATGCGCCATGTCCGTGATTTGATCAGTAATAATTCCGCCGCAAATTACCTACTGTGTTTGGGTGAAAAGCAGACGTCCAGAGGTAATTCAAGTCCTGTGTGAATGCGAATGTCTGTCACCTTTTGTCTTTTTCTAGGTGAATAATGGAGGAAGCAGCATGTGGCAAAAGGAAGATATGGTCACACCATATTTATAATATTTCTATTCAATATTTTTCACCATCTGAAGTTGTCTCTATAGATTCAGTCGGCCGTTTTCCAGGGTGAAGGCCTGCGCTAAGAACGACCGATTGTGTAATCTGGAGACAGTTTTAATCTGCACTGACCCCGCTCTTATTTTGAAGGCATGGGGCAAATTTACAGACTGTATCCCTGTCAACTGCATTTACCCCCTTTATTCTTATGCGTAATTTGTTTTCATATCTTATTAATGTATTGAGACCAAACAGGATGTTGTGAATTTACGACATATCCAGCCATAATGTCTGGAATTTGTGTGAAATACAGACTCTTGTTTTTTCCGTCCAAAAGCGCCACACAATAACACAGAGGTACGGGGGTAATTGCAAATTACCAGTGGTCCATAGTTAACACTTATCCCGTGCGAATAGGGCATAAGAATTCTTTAAATAAAATTTTCCATGTCTATTGGCTAAAAAATATTTCTTATATCTCAATGAAACGTTACTCTTTAGGTGATTCTGTCTAATTTTAAGTGTGCTGAGATACTTTGAGTGGAAATGAGGAAAAAAAAATACTTGGTAAGATTTAGATTTTTGCAATATGTCAGAATGTTTAAGTGACCACGTAAACAGGATAATCTGATCTGTTTTATTAGATAACAGTAGTAATCTGATTATGAGAAAATGGATTACCACACCTGGATTTATGAGCAAACGTCGGATGTTTTCATGCATGTGTACACATTAATTTGATTTACTTTAACATCTGAACACGTGTAAAGAAGACAACAGGACTAGTCTTCCACCACTATGTCTGACAGAACCTTAGAAACCTACTGGTGTATGAGTGTGTGTGTGTGTGAATGGGTGAATGTGAGGCTAATGCAAAGCGCTTTGAGCACCATGAAGGTGGAAAAGAACTATATATGTGTAGTTTTTTTACCACTATGTATGTACTCTGATAATAAATCCAATAATGTTATGGACCATCTGGATCAGGGTTTTCAATTATTAAATTTTTAAAGTGTATGTACACGTGTTTGGTCAGATTATTATAATTATCCAATCACTCCCAGTTATTGGATTTTCATTGTCATATAAACCAGATTCACGAATAAAACTCATGTTGTTTGACAAAATTACAGTGATTTTTATATCTTTTTTTATGCTCAGTCAATCACCTATTTTACCAAAAAAGGTAGTTTTTTATGCTTAAGTCTAAAAATAAGTCTCACTGAAAAGTTACTCTTTATCTGATTTTAAGTGTGATGAGATATTTGGACTAGAAATGAGAAAAATACACTTGGTAAGACTTAAAAAAAAATTTCCAGTGAAAACCTAGAAACTTGAAGATGTTCCCTGTCACATAAAGTGTAATTCATGCATTTCACATTTGGTTTTCATGTAAAAATACAAAACAAACAAACAAAAAAATATATCGGTTCAATTCAATTAATTTAGTTCAGTTCAATTAAAACTAAAATACAGACAATACTGTCAAGGCTGATTGAAAATATGAGCTATTGTCCATTGGTTGATTTTTAATACTTTTTTTTGTTAAATAATAATAAAAAAAAAAATCGAAATCTTCAATTAAAGAAAAAATATCTTGAATTGAGCAAAAAGGAAAAGAAATGGAATCAAGCAAAAAAAAAAAAAAATCAATTAACAAAAGTAAAAATTGTCTTCATAACATTTTTTGCAATAAGATTTTCCAGATCTATTGTCCATGAATCAATTCAGTTTGTCCAACTGAGAAATGCATTAGCCATGTGCTAGCAGAAAACCCATTTATGCTTCATGTTAATGTGGTATTACAAGCTGGAAGTGATTCAGTGTGAAGAAAACTCCAACAAAACACTTTATGTTGGTCGACTGTTCTGTCTCAGGAGGTATTTTCGTACTCAAATACTCAAAAGTACACGAAGAAACATAAAAACTGCAAAGAAAAAAGCCCCAAAATAAAACACGGTACCATTCACTAAAATTCACAAAAAACAAACACAAAAAATTACTGAAGAAATACATAAAAACTATGTTGAAATATTCAAAACGTGTAAAAAATATATGAAATTAAGATTACTATCAGTGATACTGGTCTACAGGTAAAATGCTTTTGGAATAAAACTAATTAAATTTTCCCACATATGTGTTACTGTTAAAGAAAACTCAAGTTTTAAATGCTGGTTGGATCAAGTTTCTAAGATAAGTCTGGGGTCAAAATGTGAAATCTGTTTTAGTCCAAATGAATATTGGTGTCAGATCTACTTCCAAACACTGTCTGCACATTATGATCCATTCACTTTACAGGTTCTTTCTAGTGGAATATTTACTAATCCATTGTATACATGTACATAAACCACCATATATGTGGAATAACACACCATCATATATATTAAAAACATGAACAAACCTGCACTTTTGTCATTTGTTTTTTGATTCATCGCATTAAAGTATATAATAATAAGCACATTTAATGTCTGAAGCAGATACTTTATTAAAAATAAATAAAATTGTACAGCAGTGTTATTCAACACCTTCAACAGATTCAACAAAACAGATGTAAGCAAGTGTTGCCCTGCACAACAAACCCCGCCCCCTTGCACACATTTGACCTAATTTACCCTATCTCTTATCATTCCAAAAACCTATTTTTGTGACCTTGACCTTTGACACATTCACCAAAATTTAATAGGAGCTATTTTGGACCACCTTGCGCCTTTCCTGAAAATTCTGTAGAAATTGGTCCAGGAGTTTTTGCATAAAGCTGCTAACAAACAAACAAACAAACAAACAAACAAAACAAACAAACTGCCTGGAAAACAATGCCCCTCTCCTCTTTGGGGTGGGGAGGGGGGTTTACAACTGTTCCACTTTAATTGCGTGAACATTTTCAATCAGATTAATCACGATAATGGATTAATCAGCGTTAATTTTGACAGCTGTAGTTACCTAGCTCTAGTAACCTGTCAGATTGTGGAGTATTTCTTGACCCTACTCCCTGACTTCCCACCCTGTCCAGAATAAAACCTTGCAAAATTCAAAGACTCTCAAGACATTCCTTGACCAGTGAGAAACCTGTTTAACGATATGGGGGGTATAAAGGAGAGAAGAAAAGGATAGAGAAAAAAGTCAGAGCCCTCTTTTGACAGTGAAGGAGGAAGAGAATTGGGGGGGAAAAAAAAAAAAAAAAAAGATGAGGAGGAGGGGGAGGATTAAGGCGGTGGTGCCGGCCAGCCCCGCAGAGGTCATTCTGCCCCGCTATGGTCACATTAAAGACCACAAGACCCCCTAACCTGAGTGAATGGACCCGGTTCAAGTGCAGGCACCCTTCCCCAATAGGCAATGCACACACACACACACACACACACACACACACACACACACATACACACATTTTTGCCCCCAGTGTCCAGTCATCACTTTCATGTGCTGACATGGGTTGTTGGGCGGCCTTTCAGAGACCTTTCAGTGTGCATGGGGTAATAGGCTCCCTGGCTGAATAAACTTGTTCCATTCACAACACAGTGGCTCCAGAGGATGCTGGGAGGGCAGCGGAGGGGGAGGTGAGAAGGCCACCATGAGAGCCGACTCCATCCACAACACTCAGAGTTTTAACTTCAGAGATGGACTGGTGCTTTTATGAATGTGCAAGAAGTGAAAACTGTTACTGTTGATACTGAAAGTAGGGGCTGTTACATAACTGTGGAAACCCTGAAGAGTAACTAATTTAATATGTCTGATAACACTGTACAACAACTGTTTAGAAAGGACTTAGAGAGTATGTGCTAAAGATTACAGACTTTAATAAGATGAATGAGAAAACAAATGACAAAAGTGTTGGTTAGTTCATGTTTTTAATATATATGATGGTGTGTTATTCCACATATATGGTGGTTTATGTACATGTATACAATGGATTTGTAAATATTCCACTAGAAAGAACCAGTAAAGTGAATGGATCATAATAGATCTGGTAGATCTAAGACCAATATTCATTTGGACTAAAACATATTCTACTGTTAATTCTAAAAAAAAAATCACATTTTGACCACAGACTTATCTTAGAAACTTGAGCCAACCAGCATTTAAGACTTGAGTTTTCTTCATCAGTAACACACATGTGGGAACATTTTATTGGTTTTATACCAGAAGTATTTTACTTATATAACTGATGTTCTACTTAATAATAAGAGGATCAGGTAGTTTTGATGCAGAGATAGTGTTAAAAGTAAGAAAAGACTTTTACTTGATTTCTTAAAAACCAAGACGTCTTTAATTAAAAGCTGTTTTATACCAAAAACAAGAGGTGCCAACAAACCCATTCTCTCGCAATGATTTGACTTATTCTCTTGTTAATTCTATAAATTTTACATTTTGACTCCAGACTTATTTCGGGAACTTGAACCGATCAGCATTTAAGACTTGAGTTTTCTTTATCAGAAAGATAAAGATATTTGTGGGAATATATGTGGGTAGACCAGTGTTATTGATCACAATATTAATTCCATATATGTATACTTTTTAACATATATTTAGATTTTTTTTTTAATTCTTTTTGGTATTTTTTAATATTTCATTGTTGTTTTGTGTGGTTTCTGTTTGTAAATTTTAGTGGATGTAGACATGTAGACCAGGGGTACCCAATCCTGTCATTGGAGAGCTACTATCCTGCATGTTTTAGATATAGCCCCCTTCCATCACAGAGGAACACATTCTAAATTCTTGCACTGAACCAGAGAGTTCTATCTCACTTTCAATGTATGTAATATAATAACAATAAAGAGATTTGGATTCTGACCTGAGTAAACACATCTGGGGTCACCGTGGAAAGTGCAGACAAACCCACGTGGGACCCTTATATGCAGCCCAAATCTGACCCTCCTTGGGCCCACATGGACATGTTACATTTATGGTGATGATACAGTATCTGTGAAACTTTACTCTCTTGACACAACTGATTAATTTGTCATCATTGACTATGAACTGAAAAACATCTGACTTTGCTAATTATGCTATGAGGCTAACAAATGTAATTCTTCTGGGGAAAATACATTTTATGCATTATTTGATATGATGTGGTGATTTTATTCAAACTCTGATGCACTAATGCATATCCAATCATCTCTGCATCTATAATTAAATATACAGTATGAAAAAATAACAACCCTAATAAAACTAAAAATAAGTATTCAGAGAATGCCTAATCTTGACCCTATTTTGTGCCAATCTCAAGTTTCTATGACAACCATTATTGAATTAGAGCCAATAATGTGACATTGACCTTTGACCTTTTGCAATATTAATACTTTCATGATATGTATATATGTCAGTGTGTGTAATATTATAATATATCCAGTATTGATTGAGTTATAGCATGATATGTCTATGCTTGACACACACACTTACAGAAGTTAATTTCGCCACATGTCACCTTTGACCTCCAGAGATGTCAAAAACTATTGGTTGTAGGTGATAACACGACAGAAATCTTCATTCCGCATCGTTTGGTACCAATCTAAAACATATGTGACCCTCCGTTCTTGAGTTATAACTGATAATTTGATTTGAACCTTTTTGTTAATTGTGACCTTGACCTTTGACCTTTACTCAAATGGATCATTGCATCTGATGTGTATAAGCTATATGTATATGCCCATGTAATTTCATGGTGATATCTCAAATATTCATTGAGTTATAGCATGATATGTCTGCGGACACACACACACACACACACACACACACACACACACACACACACACACACACACACACACACACACACACACAGACACACACACAGACACACACACACACACAGACGGTGATGACAATAATCTCTCCAAGATTAATCCTAAAGTTGCCTCTTTTTTTGTCACACTCCCTTCTTGTGGCAGTTATTGAGTTTTGTCCTATGAGACCGTGCAGCTACTTTATCTCCTTGTTCTGCCTCAGTTGGATGTATTTACATAGTCACCTTATGAAGCTAATTTGGGAATGTGAAGAGTGCCTAATCAGCCAGGGTTCCTCACTTTATCATCCTGCATTTGTGGAGATGTTTGCATTAGCACGTGGAAAGTTTTGTTCCACTTCACAAGTAAGGACATTTGCAAATAGCAGGAACTTCTGGGTGGAGCCGTCGGAGCTTCCTGACTGTCTCTGAGCCCTGACGACAAGGAGACAATCCAGACCCCCCCCAACACCCCCCCTAACCCTGCCCCCTCCCATGAGTGTAGAACTCCTCCAGCTCAGACTCTTTAATAGCAATTCCAGTATAGTTTTCTTATTTTTTTTAAGAAAGGTGCTATAAAAATAAAGTTAATTACTACTGTGTGCAGTCAAATATTAATGCATTTTCTTATTTCAGCCCCTTTTATGAAAATTGTATTGAATTTGTTGTAAATTTTAACTGATGTGAAGCACTTTGGACTGCAATTTTTATATGAAAGGTGCTAAACAAATGAAATAATGTCATCAGCTAATTTTGGGACAAACATATTTTTTGAAGATCCATTAATTATTACAAGAAGCTCTTCATTAACCCTGTTTACATGGGAGTTTCTCTTCCTGTTTAATTCCGAATGAATGTTCATTGTGCTTTAAAATGACCAAGTACTATAAACATCTAATTCCAGTTGAAAATGATAATTCCGAATTAAACTTAATTCAGAATAATATCACTAGTTTATTCCAATCTTAATTCCCAATTCATTAATTCCTCTGACATGTAAACAGTTAATTCCACTTTAACATGTTTCTGTCATTCTACACATGCTCCTGGTCTCATTACAATGACGCACATATTCCACACATTAATGTGTTGCTTCCTATGGTTGATTCAGTCGATCTGCTGCTTTTTAATTATCACAATAACAAATGCAAAAATCACATGTAGTATCTAGTCTTTCATGTTGCTAGTTGAAATGAGTGCAAAACAGGAAGTGGACACGATTGTTTCCTTCCAGTAGACATCCAGACGTTAAGTTGCTGTTCTGTCCAATCAGAACCCTCTGTACCTCAGGTTCTTAAACTAGAGCAGAATACACCTGTTTCCCATGTCAAACTTTATTTGGAATTAACATATTCATGTACACACTAAGGTAATAGCTTTAATTCTGAATTATTTTATTCCAAATAAATTATTTGGAATGAAAAAAAAAAACATGTAAATGTAGTAAATATGTATTGGACTATATCGATATGACATTCAAATGGTTCAATGATCCTTTGTGAATATTAACTTTAAATGAGAAACTTTTCCAAAATTACATGCAAAACATTTATTTACACACACACACGCACACACACACATATATATGTATACATATGTATATATATATATATATATATATATATATATATATATATATATATATATATATATATATATACTACAGTACTACTCGGAAAAATAGAATATCTTGAAAGAGTGCATGCGTTTCTGTTAGTCATTGTACATGTTATATACAGAAAAAATCCACATTCAAGCAATATTCCAATGTCTGTGTTTGGGTTTGTGGCTTTTAAGCTATAAATTATAATCAGCAACATTACAACACATAAATACTTGAGATATCCCACTGTGCATGTATGTCATGAGTCTATAAAATGTGTTTCCTTCATATTTAAATAAAACAACTTTAACACAATATTTAAATTTTCCGAGTAGTACTACTGTATATATCTATATTCAAATGTTTTGCTTTTAATGTATAGGTTCATTTGTATTTATTGATTTTTGTTTGTTTAACTAGTGAGGACTCAGTTTGTTACATTTTCAAAATAAACTGAATAAAACCAATCTATTTATTTATTAATGTTCCATTTCACAGTGTGTATCTTAATTTTTCTTTGGCTCCGTGTGTCCTTGTGTATTATTGACCTGGGAGCCTCTGGGTGGATCTGCAGAATGCATTTCCTAGTTGTTTGGCCGGTGAATGTTCCGTCAGGTCCCTCTTGTACGTGGGACACATGCTCCTGCAGGCGAAGGCGCGTGGCGTTGACGCCTACACCTAAAGGATGTAAGATCAGTGCATAGTCTGACACAATAAATACTGGGAGGCCTTTATTCCTGAACATCCCGTCTTATTCTTCTTCAGAGGAGAATAAACAGTAGGTGAGGAAGTGAGACACAATGCATTTCCTGTGACAATAAAGACTGTCGATGCGTCGCCATTTATTTTTCCTCTCCTCTCTCACTAATGCTCGTCTCTAAACAGGAAGCGAGTTAGAGGACACGAGGAAAGGAAGCGAGGAAAGTGAAGAAGGAAGAGAACGGAAGTGAGAAAGGTTTGTTTTCTTCTTTAAGGTTCATCACAGATGAAGGAGGAGGAGAGGAAGAAGGAGGAGCAGAAGAAAAAGAAGAAAGAGGAGAGGGGGGAGGAGGAGAAGAAGAAGAAAGAAGACGAAAGAGGAGATGGAGAAGAAAGAGGAGGAAGAGAGGAAGGAGAAGAAAAAAAAGGAGGAGGAGAAGAAGAAGAAAAAGAAGAGAAGGAAAGGAAGAAGAAAGAGGAGGAGGAAGAGAAAGAGGGGAAGAAGGAGGAGAAGCAGAACAAAGAAGAAAGAGGAGGGAAGGAAGGAGGATAAAAAGGAGAGGAGGAAGAAGGAGAAGAAGGAAGATGGGGCAAAAAAGGAAGAGGAGCAGGAGAAGAACAAAAAGACAAAGGCGGAGGAGAGGAAGAGGAAAAAGGAAAACAAGGAGAGGAAGAACATGTTGTGTTATCTGAACACAACTAATGATGTCACTTTGTATCTTAAAAATACATCGATTGTTTTTTATATTCAAGTCTTATCAATGTTGTAGAAGATGACACTGTTTCCACGGTAACTATAGAGCCTCTAAATGGATCATATCTGATCACCATGAAAAGATAACAAATGTATTTTACACAAATCATGTATTGATAGGATAGAATAGATACTACTACATACATTACTGAACTTAAACCATACACCTATGACCCCTCCCAGCTGAGGACTTGCAGCAGACCCCCCCCCTCCTTCCTCTCCTCCCCCTCCCCTCCACTTCCATGTTTGAAAACTGTCATATTATCAAAGGCAGAGCTGCTCCTGCTCTTTTTTGCCCTGCAGCCTCCTTTCATTCATGTGATCTCTATCTTTTCCCTCCCTACACACACACACACACATACACTGATCAAACACACACACACAGACTTTATGACCAGCCTTTGTGAAGGTGTGAATGACTGATGTCTGGCTGGGCTACCTGCAGACCCTAAATGAGCTTTGCAGGAGTTTGTCAAACACTGCCGTGACTTCAGGTCAGACCTGGAGGTGTGGAAGGACTCAGTAGGTACGGAGCTGGACGGAAGCAAATAGGCAGCCATGGCTACGTTGGTAGAGCGGTTTTGTCCAATAACTGAAGGGTTGGTGGTTTGAATCTCACTCTGTCCTCATTGTGTGCTTTAGTCCTTGGGCAATACACCTCCAGTGTTTGCTTATGAATGTTTGGTGGTGGTCAGAGGGGCTGTAGACACAAAATGGCAGCCACGCTTCTGTCAGTCTGCCCCAGGACAACTGTGGATACATATGTAGTTTACCACCACCAGAGTGACAATGTAAGAGTGAATGACCAATGGATCCACTGTGAGGTTTGAGTATGAAAACGAGCGATATAAATCCAATCCATTATTATAAATTCGAAGCACAGTGATAGAATAAATAACTACAATAATGTAATGAGTTACAAAGCTATATGCAAGGGATAATGTATTGCCCACGCATGACTATCAGAAAAAATATTTCCTGATGGGGCAGTCCCGGAAGAAAATATTTTTCGATAGTCACACGTGGGCAATACATTATCCCGCTTATTCTAGGGGTTATTACAGCTTATTACTGCTACTATTCCAACAGACTGGATAAAATAGCCGTTACAATGTAGCAAATATTTACTTTCAAAGTGGCCGAACTACCTGCGGAGTGATATGGTACCGTGAATCTGAAGTGACAAAACTCGTTACTATTGGCTATCGAAAAAAATCTGTCTGCAGAAGGTTTGGAGAGTCCATTCGAAGTGAATGGGAACTGTCACAACGTTCTAGAGGGCAGTAGAATAAACAGTGTAGGTATGAGTGATGCGTGGGTCGATGTATAAAAGACTCTCAACTGACCCTTTTTTTAAACTAACCCACCAGCAACTTGCACCGCAAGAAATACATTTGAAAAGGACACACCCGACCCGCTTCTCGACCAACATTTTTAAAAAGTAGTCAATGGTCTTTATGAACATCAAATAACCTTTCTCACATACCTGCGTTTTTTTTTTTTTCAGTTTTAAAATTTTCTGTCATTGCTTGTAAGTAAATTCAAAAGTTATCAACACGCAGCATCTAAACCAGGGGTCGACAACCTGTAACACCCAAAGAGACATTTGAACCCAGTTTTCACGGAAAAGAAGACACTGGGAGCTGCTCATTGTCTTTAAAAATGTCAGTGCATGTGTCGCAAACCTTAGTTTTTTTGTTTGTATGTTTCCGGAGCTTCCACTCTCGTAACTTTATTTTCTCTCTTCCTCCCTCATTACCGTAG
Organism: Siphamia tubifer; assembly: GCA_020466265.1. NCBI lineage: Eukaryota > Metazoa > Chordata > Actinopteri > Kurtiformes > Apogonidae > Siphamia > Siphamia tubifer. The sequence goes on along the minus strand of CM035785.1, from coordinate 9,334,440 downwards.
GATTCTTCTACTTTTGTACGTTGTCACCTTCACAGAAATTCAGTTAATAAAGTGTATATATTAATAATAGAAACTTGTACCTCATGTTTGAATTACAATGATTTATCAGCTTATTTTAACATGACCCGACCGACCGCAACCTGAATATCATGAAAAATATTTTTCAATGACCCGCAACTGCAGGCGCCTGCTCACTTTGGGTCAGCCCGTGCATCACTGATACGTATTATTAGGTTGAAAAGGATCTAGAGTGGAGGCTTGGGTATTTGCAGAAAGTATTTACAAATTACAGAAGAACATTTTGCTAACTCGCAATATTGCAGAAAACTAAAAAAAAAACCACTCACTCACACACATGCACTAAATATTAAAATATTTGGCTGCAAGACTAAAATATGCATTGATCTCAAACAATGTTAACTCCCCCTCTGTGGTGTTAAACAATGAGTACAAATGCAGACAAAAATAAAAAATAAAAAAATTCCACCACTGATAAATATTTAGCATTTTACAAATTCATCCATGGTCCACGAGCCATATGTTTGGCACCCTTGATTCAGAGTGAACAGGAACTCTGACTTTTTGCCTCTTTCTTTCTTTTTTTTTTTTTTTGCCAATCAAACAATAGTTATTATGCTGACAGAAAATCTAATTTTAAAAGCATTAATTAAAAAATTAAAGATGTGTGATGAGTCTGGGAACGATTCAGCAACAGTAACATGTGATCCCGTACGCATCCCTTGACCCCAGTGACAATGATATGAATGTTAATTGTACTTTGTCAGCTATTTACTCACAGGATCAATGAGTCACACTGTTTTTCTTCCTAAATACTGCAAAGCTCTTTATTGCCGGCCTATTGAAACACTTTCCTGACGGTGTGTTTTATTTCCTTCGCTGAGGAATTTAACACTGTCTTTAAGTCTGTGCAGTTTAAATGTATATTGAATGAGAGGAAACTGACCTTTTATTGACCTCATTTACTAACTCTTCAGTCTCTTCCCTACATCTGCATTTCAAAAGTTGCCAGCTTTTTAACAGTGTGTTGCGTTAGAGACTTAACAGCTGCAGTGAAAAAAGCTTCACCATTCATTACAACTTTTAACTCTTTAAAGAAATAAAGGAGATAATCTAGAAGAGCGGAGGAATACCCGCATCTTGCTCGGTGCCAAATGAATGCGAATTCTTTTTAATCTTGGTAAATCTGCATTGCAGATCTCCGCCAGGCCTGTATGAGTGCACTGTTACGGCATGCATGTTTGTAATTCTTGGAGAGGTTTTGGCCTCAGACCAAAGTTTCACAATGGCAGTGTGGATTGCCTTGTGTCAGTCACAAAGCTCTCTGTTACTGCTGTCTGAAAGCCTGGCACATAGTGAGAATAGCTGCGTAAATGGGTTTGAGCGAAGGAGCGACTCTTAAATGTTAAGGAGGAACCACAAGGAGGATGTGCACGTTGTATTTATTGCTACCAGTGAATTTCAACACAATAGAGCGACATTCAGTGTCAGTTTCACACTGCCTGAGGCAAAGACAAACTCATGTGTATTGATAAGTTCGTTGACCTTATGTAACGAATAGTTGTTGGTTTTGTTTTTTTGGGGGGTTTTTTTTACACTGGAAACCATGCAAAACTTACCAAGTGTATTTTTTCCTCATTTCTAGGCCATGCATATATGGATTAGATCAGGGTTGTCAAACATGCGGGATACTTTTGGGATAATTTAGTGAAATACAAAAATGACAGTGAATATACTGATAATTATAAGGTTATATAAGGTTCCACATACAGATCATAATAATAACCTATAAATAATCACAGCTCCACATTTTTCTCTTTGACAGGAAAAACAGTGGATTGTTTAGATGTTTTTTTTTTTTTTTTTGTCTTTCAAAAATAAAGTTTGTGTAGAAATGTTGTTATCCAGCACTTAATGAACTCAGTGCCGTGTTACAACCAGTCAGTTTTAGACTCTACAGACGATATGGTTTTGATGCTGTATCTGTTGTGGAGCTCCGTATCTTAATTGTGTACATCAGGGGTGTCAAACATGCGGTCCGGGGGCCAAATTCGGCCCCCGAAAGGGTCCATTTCGGACCCAGGGATAACTTTGTGAAATACAAAAATGACAGTGAATATACTGATAATTTAATTTCAGGTTCCACATACAGATCAAAATGGGTCAGATCAATAAAATACTATCATAATAATAACCTATAAATAATCACAACTCCACATTTTGCTCTTTTTTAAATTAAACATTTTCATGTCATTTTACCGTATTTACAATAAAACAAACTATTATTTCACAAAAAACATGAATAACCTGAACAAATGTGAACATTTTGTAATGTCTGAAGTGTAAGTTTAACAATGTTCTGCTTGTTATTAAATGTTTTATGCATTTGTAGATCCACTAATAAATAATCTGTACATTGTAATTGACATGTAAAGGATAAACTGAGACATAATCTTGTTAAAATTGTATTTAGTTTTCTGACATAGTGTTGGTTTATTCATGTTATTCACATTATTTTAAAGGATAGTTGGTAGATGTGAACATTTTCATCACATAATTAAACTTTTTTTTTTCTGTAAAACATAGAGGAAAATTTGGAGTTGACATTATTTATATATTATGTTATTATTTTAGTGGTTCGGCTCAATTCAGATCAAATTTGGTTTAACGTGGCCCCTGAACTAAAATAAGTTTGACACCCCTGGGCTAGATGGATGGATATTCTCTACCTCATCGCACTTAAAATCAGAGGAAGTTTTCAGTGAGATATAAGCAGCTTATTTTTAGTCAATAGATCTGGAAAATCTTGTTTCATGTCATTTTAATAATAATAATAATAATATTAATACATTTTCTTTGTATAGCACTTTTCATGGCACTCAAAGACACTTTATATGAAGTGAAAATAGTGCAATAAACGTCTGCACTTTTGTCATTTGTTTTCTTAATAAACTTCTGAACATATGTAAGACTTAGCACATGTAAAGTTATTATTATAACAGTTATTAGCACATTGTTCGTACACATACTTTGTTCTTCTATGAGTGTTTTCCTCTGCAAGTAGTGAATGTGTAGTAAACAACATTTATTTTTATAGAACAACATCAAACATCAGAGTTTGCTGTCATATTTATAACTAGGCCTCTCCTAAAACTGACACACCTGTTTTACACACACACACACACACACACACACACACACACACACACACACACACACACACACACACACACACAGGTACAGATAATGGATTGTGGGACTTGCGGGGGAGTAGTGTGGAATGAAAGTGAACACATACCAACATGGTGAGAAAGATTGTCTATCTGAAGTGTGTGTGAGTTATTTTGTTTGTGTGTTTGTGTGTGTGTGTGTGTGTGTGTGTGTGTGCCGCTACAACACCAAACAATCACTCAAGCATTGTACAAAGTAAACCTAGCATGTCACTCACACCTTGACCCATTTTCTATACGGTTAACCCTTTAGCCCCTGATGTGTCAGCGATGACGCGTTCTGAAAGGATGGTTTAGAAACAAATTAATGTTTTTATGATGAGTTCATGGATCTAATATATGAAAATAAACAGGTGTCAAAAAGGAACTAATTTAGAAAAAAGAAAAAGCCAAAACAATTACAATATTATTTATTCATTTATGTATATTTCATTTTATTTTAACTAAGATAAGTTATTATTTTGTAAATATTTATTTTTGTACATTTTGTTTCTTATTTTGTTTCATATTTCTTAATTTTATTTTGTATTGTATTACTTTTCTTCACTTTTGTGTCATTTGTGTTTTATTTTGTTCATGTTACTTATTACTTTGTTGGTTTATCAGACATTTTTGGCTGTTCTTGTCCATTTTGTTACTTATTTTGTTCATTTTTGACTGGAACTGTTCATGTCTCAGGAGTTAAAGGGTTAAACATCAACAATCATGTTAAAACTACGCGTCCCTTTTACAACAAATGAGCAGAAACAGTCCTGAAAGAAAACACTTGTGTCACTGTTTATCAGTAATTCATCTCTAGTTACTTTTCCATTGGATATATGTGCAAAACTTTACCGATATTTACTAAATGTCAGTGTGTAATGTCAGTTTTTGCATTAAATCACAAATGGAATAATTATTTTTGTGCATTATCGCGAGATGTCACTCCATAAACATGGTGACGAACATAAATATCATGTTTTTTTTTTCAGATGCAGTAGTGGAAAAGACTTTCGGACAAACTTAGAATTTTACGCAATGTGAAATATTATCAAGAAATATTCATGGAACAATCTTTTTTTGCATTTCACAAACATGTAGCTGCATCAACATTGACACAAACTAATGCAAATTATGTTTTTGTTTGTGTTTATTCATAAAAAGAAAAATTAACAAAACTACAAAAGAACTCAAAAAGCACGGTGATAGTGATAGATGTAAAATTGAGAGACTGTTCAGACAGTGTAATCATTCAGTTTGGTGTTTATTTTGGCCATGCAGTTTTGTGTCTGTTATTGGAACTGTCATTCTATTGTAATTCAATAAGGAAGTGACATAAATAATACAAATTGTCATGTGTCATATTAACAATTTATAATACGGAGTCTCATTTACGATCTTAAATTAGCAAATAAAATTGTGATTTTGTTTAGTAAATTGCCCTGAGTTATTTTGTGTTTTGCTTACTTGTTTCCAAGAGAATAAATGTCGTAAATATGCGGATTTTGACAACTGATGTTGTGCGATGATGAATTTCCATCAAATGTCAGCTCCAAATAGGTAACATTATTTTAAAAATTGCAGTTAAAAAAAACACCATTCCATGTTTTTTTTCCTGACAAAGTTGACAACTATAGCAATCTATGATAAAAAATTTGAAGGATGTGATCATTTCCAATCCGTGTATCATTTGTTCATTTGTTTTTCAAAATAAAACTGAAAATCAAACAACAAAAAAATAACTTATTTCTTCATTATTTGTTTCCAAAACCAAAATGAAAAAACGGATAGTGATGCGTTTTTTCAGTTTTCCGTTTTGTGTTTAAATGAATAGCTGTAAAAGGGCTGTTTTCCGTTTTATCCAATTTTGGAAAAAAATAATGAAGAAACGTCTGATAGTTTCTTTGTTATTTTTTGTTTTATTTTGAAAAAGGCACACCGATTATTTGCACACATAGTGAACCGTGTCCTTCAAAATTGCAATTTTTTTGGGAGAAAAATGTAAAAAAGTAACAAAAGAAAATGTGACTTATTTCTCATTCCTACCAAGATGCAAAATAAATAAATAAATAAATATATCCCAAAATTTGGAAGGCCTTTACTTCAATAGTATTAGGGATATCAGTCTAAAACTTGGTATTATTTCATAAATCCATAAGAGGAACCTATATAATTTTTTGTAATATAATTTTCTGAGAGGGTCTGGATGCTTTGACATGGAATGACTTTTATTTATATGACTGTAGTTGTAGAAAAAAGCAGATTCTATTGTAGTTTTCCATAATATACTAACTGCAGTACGGCATAATAAAAAAAAAACAACTCCTTCCAGCACAAAAAAACTTAATAGAAAAACAAGAGTTTTCACGAATTTGGCAAAAAATGTAATGAGCAAGTTATATTCACATAATTTGAGGATGAGCGGAAAAGCATTTAGCGACATTTAACAGTGATAAATTTGAATTAATGCGATTTCAAAAACTGACAGGAACATGTAAATCTTCACAAGCCACTCTGGGTTGTTAAAATATTTTTCTGGGCCAACAGAAACTATCTTTCCAGTCAGTAAAGCATCTGAAATATGTTTGAAAATGTTCAAAGCTAAGACTGTCAAACATACTGATGTCATTAATCAGATCTATACTTGTATTCATATGCAGCTGTATTGTACAAATTCAAGCCAAACTGAACACAGATGCACAGACATGTTCCATAAACGTTTGCAGATGCATGTATTATATTGCATACTTCTGTTTTTCTACTGAATGTAGAAGAAGAAAAAAAAAAGAAGAATTCCACCAACAGGGTCCAATTAGCTCTCATTGTGTCTGCAACATGACCGCTACATATTTACATGCAACTAGAACTGTCCTGTCTTCCATTCAATACATGCACTTTACAGCAACATTTAAAGTAACTAAGTATAAGTACTTTGTTACTGTACTTAAGTAGATTTTTTTTTAGGTATCTGTACTTTCCTTGAGTATTTATTTTTCTGCCAGTGTTTTATTTTTGTTCATAAATATTTGTACTGGTTACTTTTTCAAACTAAATAGATTTGACAGGATGAAAAAAATAAGTTACTTCAGAGGAAGAATTCATCGTGAAGAGAAATTGTGACTTTTTATATCATGTGTATGACTTTTATGACTTTTTATCTCACAATTTGGACTTTATCTCATAATTATTTGTATTTTTTTAACTCAATTGTACCATTGTATTGCATAATTTAGACTCATTCATACTTATGCGTTACTAATCTCATATTTATAATTTTTTTTATTCATATTTACGACTTTTTTTAATCTTATAATTGTGACCCCCCCATTTTTCATAAATTCCCTGCACCTACTCAAAAAACACAGTACTTTAAACCAATCAAACACATTATCTATACATATATAGATACTATAGTACTATATACTATATAGATACTATACATTATACAGTATATTATCTATCAATTTTAAAGGTTTTATTTTTGGATACTTTTGAAACTTTTCCAATTTTTCCTGGTGTAAATATTATTTCATCCACAGAAAAATACATGAAGACATTTTAAAAAGGCCGTTTTACTTTTGACTTCATTACAATTGAGAAGTTTTACTGTAAAAGTAAAAAAGTATAAGAGTTTAATCAGTATTTCTATTTTTACCAGAGTATTTTTTCACACAAGTAACTGTACTTCCAACTAAGTATAAAATGTGAATCATTTTACCACCCATCACCCAATATCATTAAACATCGGAAATATACGAAAGACAGGAGCGACAGGAAGGTACGAGGAAGATGCAAGTGAGAAGAATGAGAAGAATTCCTTCACACCTCTTCGCTCGCTGCTCAAGTATTTACTTAATTACACCAAACGCACATGCAGATGGAAGAACAGATAGAAGACAGAAGACAGACCTTTCAACCAATCTAATAAATGCTTAAGAAACAGACCAGACCACAGTTTTGTCATTGTTTTCTGTAGGAAATGTGGTTGCTGCAAAATATTGCCAATCCATTAGTGTTGGCAAACTTCACTCATTTATACTTATATATATATATATATATATATATATATATATATATATATATATATATATATATATATATATATATATATATATATATAAAAACATAAACATATGAGACAATGATCTATTTGACACATGGGTTGAAAAATAAAACATAACATGGGTGTAAAATTGCATATGGACGTGTTGGATGGTTCTAAAATGTACATACCAATTTTTTAATAGGACATTACATGATGTTTGGGAAATAAAAGGTTACTGTATTTTCTGGACTATAAGGTGACTCTTAAAAGACTTTAATTTCTTCCAAAAAAAGACAGTGCACCTAGTATATATGGGCTCATTCTGGTTATGCTTAGTGACTGGGAATTGTGATTTTTTTTTTTATGTTATAATTTTGACTTTTTCCCCCTCATAATTTGGACTTTTTATCTCATAATTTGGACTTTTTAATCTCATAATTTTTTACTTATTTTCTCATAATTTTTACTTTTTATCTCATAATTTATACTTTTTATCTCACAATTTAGACTTTTTTCTCATAATTTTGACTTATTTTCTCATAATTTTGACTTTTTATCTCATAATTTTTACTTTTTTTCTCATAATTTTGTTTTTTTTTTCCTCATAATTTTGACTTTTTATCTAATGATGTTGCCTTCACTTAATGCACTTTATAATCCAGTGCACCTTATATACGAAGAAGTTAAAAAATAAACCATTCATTAACAGTGCACCTTATAGTGACTAAATATTGTCATTAATGAACCTTTATCACGTGACAAAAACGAGACCAAACTAGATGTAAATCTTGATCCTGTGATAATAACTACAATTAAATATTTAATGCAGTTATAGATGACCAATAAAAACAGACAAAATGTGGCTTAAGAAATACAAAAAACATTCTTAAAATATCTCTTAGATCAGGGGTCTCAAACATGTGGCCCGGGGGCCAAATGCAGCCCGCCAATGATTCCAATGCGGCCCATGGGATGAAGAGCATCGTAACCTATTAAATGACTCCTTATTTTCTTTGCCTATACATTTTTGTCATTGTTTTACTGCAAAAAAATATGAAATTATTTACATGTACAAACTATCATGTAACAATAAAACATGAAGTACCTGAAGAAATGTGAACAACCTGAAATGTCTAAAGAAAATTAGACTAAATTTGAACCATTTTGTCCTTTTGTTACTAAGAGTTTAATGTCTTTGTAAAACTGATCCATAAAATACATGGATAAATAATAATGATAAATTGAGGCAGAATATTATTTAAATTGCCCTTATTTTCTTTATGAAATTTAACTTTTTTTTTTTTTTTCGCATTTGGATAATTTCTAAAAGTATTTTCATAATTTAATGGCACAAAAAAAATACAAAAATGTGGATTTATTATTTATAGATTATTATGTTTTCATTTTACTGGTTTGGTCCATTTGAGGTCAAATCAGACTGAATGTGGCCCCTGATGAAAATGAGTTTAAGACCCTTGTCTTTGATGAAAAATGCACTTTTTAAAATTTGTGCAGATATAATGTTTTGCACTTTGGCCTTCGATAAGTATAAATGATGCTGATGAAAATTTTTAAAAAAAAAAGCTCAATAACTAATTAAATTAATGAAGTTTATTAATAAAAAGGACTTGTGCTCATCTGTACTCTCCTTGTTTTTGGTGTGAGCTCTTACTGCACCCCTTTATATCTCCTTACATATGTGGGTGTCGGATCAAACTGTATTGACCCACATATTGATTGTTTTTTTCAATCACAAACCAAATGCACCTTTAAACAGTGGAAGCAGTGCTGTTTCCTTCCTGCACCTTGACCTCCTCCCTCCTCTTCAGCTGTCAGGGTGTTTCACCTCCTTACAGGGTGAAAGGAGAAGGAAACTCCATACATGGTTCGCTCGCTCTTTCCGTTTCCAGAGCAGTGAGTTCAGAGTCTAGACCTTAAACACAGTTACACATATTCCACATATATACAGTATATATATAGAACAACAACGCTCATGTCAGCAGGCTGATGAGTGCACATGCAATGACACTGGTCTGCAAAGAAGAAGGTTCTGGAATAAAACTAAAAGCCAAAATGTGATGACAAAACAAATATAAAATATACACAAAAACATGAATATATGTTAAATTAAAATTAATATAAATGACACTGGTCTGCAAGGAAGAAGCTTCTGGAATAAAACTAATTAAATTTGTCCACATGTGTGTTACTGATAAAGAAAAATCAAGTCTTAAATGATGAAGTCTTGGGTTAAAATGGGTGTGTTAAAAACCTTTTTTAAGAAAAAAAAAAAAGCATAGAAATAATATACAAAACATTCTATAATATACTAACCCCCCCCAAAAAAAATAAATTAACACAAAAAAGGAATAAAATATTCAAAAAATCTTCTAAAATACAGAAAGAAATCCCCAAAATGTGATGACAAAACAAATATAAAATATACACCAAAACATGAATATATGTTAAATTAAAATTAATATAAATGACACTGGTCTACAAGTAAAATGCTTCAGGAAAAAAAAAAACTAATGAAATTTTCCCACGTGTGTGTTACTGATAAAGAAAACTCAAGTGTTAAATGATGAAGTCTTGTGTTAAAATGTGTGTGTGTGTGTTAAAAACCTTTTTTTAAGAAAAAAAAGCTGAGAAATAAGAAACAGAACATTCTATAATCCACTAAAACCCCCCCAAAAAATTAATTAACACAAAAAAAGCAATGAAATATTAAAAAAACTTCTGAAATACTGAAATGTGGTGACAAAACAAATACAAAAACAAAAATATGAATATATATGAAATGAACATTAATATGAATTACACTGGTCTATTAGTAAAATGCTTCCAGAATAAAACTAATGAAATGTTCCCACGTGTATTACTGATAAAGAAAACTCAAGTCTTAAATGCAATTCACAAAAAACAAACACAAAAAATGACTGAAAAAATACATAAAAACTATATTGAAATATTCAAAACGTGTAAAAATATTAATATATATGAAATTAAGATTATTATCAGTGATACTGGTCTACAGGTAAAATGCTTTTGGAATAAAACTAATGAAATGTTCCCACATGTTTGTTACTGATAAAGAAAACTCTAGTCTTAAATAATGGTTGGTTCAATGTTTCCAAGATAAGTCTGGGGTCAAAATGTGGAATAATTTGAATTAACAAGAGAATAGGTTTTAGTCCAAAAGAATATTGGTGTCAGATCTACTTCCAAACACTGTCTGCACATTATGATCCATTCACTTTACAGGTTGTTTCTAGTGGAATATTTACTAATCCATTATATACATGTACATAAACCAGCATATATGTGGAATAACACAGCACTTTTGTCATTTGTTTTCTGACTCATCTGATTAAAGTATGTAATATTTAACACATTTAATGTCTGAAGCAGATACTTTCTAAAAAAAAAAAAAATTGTGGAGGTGTGCAGTATTTGCACAACTTTTTGGAAACGTTGCAAACCATAGACAATTCCCACCAAATACTGTCAAGTGTCTTAAAGTGCTATTACTCATTCTAAAGCCCTGTGGCATTATTAGTCATCAAACAATCTGACAATCCCTACAAATGCATGGATCATTGTGTATACAGGGTTTAGCTCCTTATATTTGACCTTGTCACTGCTACCTGTTGTCACACCCTAAGCGAATACTTCCTGTGTGAACAAGGCTTGACATTCCACTTCATGAATGGATGAACCTGTGACTCAAAGTACACCCACTGGACACACTGTATTTCATCATGTCTCATCTATAAACTGATTTACCATGTTCCATGTTTACTAATGGAAACAACATAATAACATTGATTTTCATTTTTTAGCTCCGCCTTTCAACATATGCTCAAGCTGAACGTTGCGTACAATGACTGTCACAGGATTGTCTTGAAGAAGTCAAGAACTACTAGAGTTCTGTAAACTACACCTAAGTACATTCATGGCACTGCTCAGACATCTCACATTGAAATTTATGGGCAGGCTGGAGCGCTCTATAAATAAGCTAATAGTACAATTAGTACATCCAAGTCGTAGCTCTGTTAGGTACTTGTTTACAGTCTGGGAGAACTGGTATGAGTCCCTTCATGAAGTTCTCTTTTTTTAATTTAATTTATTGATGTATTTATTTTATTCATGTATTTACTTATTTTTTTAATATTTGTGCGTATATGAATGTGAATTGTTCTGTAAAACTGATGTTTGTATTGTGATTACCTTGTGGGCCTTGAGCCTGTAAAAAAACAAACAAACAAAAACAAAAAAATAAATATATACTAAATATATGTATATATATATATATATATATATATACTTATATGTTCTGCCACATATACACACACACACACACATACATATACATATATATATATATATATATATATATATATATATATATATATATATATATATATATATATATATATATACAGAGAGAGAGAGAGATTTTACAGGTTTATATATATATATATATATATATATATATATATATACATATGTGTGGCAGAACAAGAACAGGCCCTGAACACCAGAGTAGTAGAGGCCAGGGTCTACCGCATCAGACCAGACCCCAGGTGTACAGTAGGTTGTGTAGAGAAGCCCTTGGGACAGTCCAATACATCATAACAGGTGTAAGATACTGGCAGGCATACATGGAACAACATGAGCAGGTAGTGGACGTACAGGAACATCTGTACTGAGTATGGACTGGAGGTCCCAGGGTCAGGATGGGAGACCCCCCCCAAAGGTGACAGAGAACAAATAGGCCAAGATCCTGTGGGAATTCCAGATCCAGACCAACAAGATGCTGATGTCCAATCAGCCTGACATAGTGGTGGTGGATAAACATGGGAAGACAGTGGTGGTGATAGATGGAACAGTCCCCAGTGATAACAACATCAGAAAGAAAGAACATGAGAAGGTTGAGAAATACCAAGGGCTGAAAGAGGAGTTAGAGAAAGGCAACACTGGTACCTGTAGTGATGGGGGCACTAGGGGCAGTGACCCCCAAGCTGGGTGCATGACTCCAGCAGATACCAGGAACAAAAGAACATAATGATAGGAACTGAGGACTCAGGTAGAGGAACCCAGTCTGAAGGTGACACTGCTTGATAATAAAATAAGTAAAAAAAAAAAAAAAAGAATAAGAAAACTGCCAAAGTGATCAATTAAATAAACAATTATGAATAATAAAGCAACAATATGAAGAAAGTGACAAATTGAGGGACTACAAATTACTTCAAGTGACTTATTAGTTTGTTCAAAACATTTTTCCACCGAATGTATGTTTGATTTTCTGAATTAACTTAAGCTTCAAATGATATAAAGTTTGAGCTCGGCTCCAGTAGAACTGTCAGCTGTTCACAGGAACCACGTCGTCTAACAGTTCATGAAAAATATGAGAGGTTAAATAAATTGTAAGACCCCACAAAACCAGGCTGCCGTCCTCTGATGAGTGGAGTGGAATGATTGCTCTTGAAAGTAAGGTTTGTGTGTCCGTGTATGTGTGTGGGGGGCCAGTACAAACAAAAGTTCTGAATAGCCTGGCTTTCTCCTTCCAAATAAAAGACAGCGAGCGAGCGAAGGAGGGATGAATAGGAGAAAGCAAAGCGAGAGAGGAGGCTGTGTGCTGCTCCGGCATGCAGCCTGTGAATTACCGCAGCAGATGGTGTGTGTGTGTATGTGTGTGTATGTGTTTGAAACACAAAGGGCCCAGGAAGTGGCGGATGAGTGGCGTGCCGAGGCGCGAGCCACAAGACCTCTTGTCAATCACGGCCCTTTGCTGCCTGTCTGTCCGTCCGTCTGTCCGTCCGAGCGGCTGTCTCACTGACCAGCTGGACGCTCTTGTCTGACGCTGTCACTCATAAACTGTCTCACCGCTACCCTGCTCCGTTAACGGTCTCAGCGCCTGCTCTGTTGGGTCGTCCGTCCATAGATTGTCTGTGTGTGTGTGTGTGTGTGTGTGTTTGCTGGTTTGCAGCGCTGAAGGCCTCACACTGTCCACTGTCTTTGTTTCAGTTCCTGACAGAGCTCCATTTATAAACCTGCACACTCTCTCAGCATGACTCTCAATTGGTCATGCTACCAACACTCCCCCAGCCTGTAAATTGACTCTGTTAATCAGTGTCTGAGGCAGCATCTGCTGATTGTAGAGGCCTACAACTAGGTTTTTCCATACTCAATTATCACTCGCTGACATTGAAGATATAGGACATTTCAGCAGAGTCGGAGTGTGTCTGCTGTTGGCTACACATTTGTCTCTACACCTGGGTTTCCTGCTTTTAAAAAAACACAATAACCGTCCTGTCAGGTCTGACAGGGATGGGAATGTGGCTTATGCTGAACCTGACACAGAGGTCACAGGTGGTACCTCCTATCACCAACATCTTTTACTGTGAGTGAGAAATGTCTGGGCTGAGAACACTGCTCTATAATTCTTCAGAAAGTATCTGCTTCAGACATTAAATGTGTTAAATCTTACATACTTTAATAGGATGAATCAGAAAACACATGTCAAAAGTGTTGGTTAGTTCTTGTTTTTAATATATATGATGGTGTGTTATTCCACATATATGCTGGTTTATGTACATGTATACAATGGATTTGTAAATATTCCACTAGAAAGAACCTGTAAACTGAATGGATCATAATGTGCAGACAGTGTTTGGAAGTAGATCTGACACCAATATTTCACATTTTGACCCTAGACTTATCTTGGAAACTTGATCCAACCAACATTTAAGACTTGAGTTTTCTTTATAAGTAACACACATGTGGGAAATATTCATTAGTTTTATTCCAGAAGCATTTTACTTATAGACCAGTGTAATTATACACATTTTGAATACAAATTGAGACATGAAAGTCTTATTTTTTCCATTCATTTTCCTCGGTCGATCGGTCAGTCGTGTTTTGATGAGCTGCAAAAAAGTGTTAACATCCTATGCTATAATGATAGTATAATGTTGTGTATGCTCCATTTTCATACCTTCACAGAGAAATATGTAATGTGATCAGATCAATAATGTGAATTTCTGTGGTGCCGGATCTTTTTTGATCATTAAATGTTAAAGCACAAAGCGATGTTTAAATGAATATAATTGCAATCCATGCAACCACAAGTGTCTAAGAATTTTATCTTGATCTCAACTGCTATGTACATGAAAAATAATAAATAAAAATAAATCATGACATTTCAAAATAAATTATGACATCTCCACCTGTTTACATGGCCAAAACAAAGTCAAATAATCAGTGTGTGAATCGTTCATCAATCATATTTTGGTGAAATAACAGCCTGTGAATCGGTGGGACTTGAAAACACATGATTGGAAACCATGTGTCTAAACTAGTTGCAGTCGCGCACTAACATTGTGCATCAACTGTTTTGTCTAGCAGGACTGACTCACTTGTTTTGCTCATCTGTCCACTGACTCTGTTGGAGACATTGGCCAGATGCCTATCTACCTACCTACCAATTGACCTAACTATTACTACCTACCGATTGGCCTACTTATACCTACCAGTGATCACCTGCAGTTACAGATCATTGAAAAGTATTTTTAAATATATTCAGGTTGCGGTCAGTCTGGTCGTTTGAGATAAACATTAAAATAACCTGTTAAATACACTTTATTAACTAAATTTCCATGAAGGTGACGTACAATGTCAGAAGTATGAGAAAAAATAAGCAAAGAGAAAAAATAAAGTTGGGAGAGTGGAATCTCCAGAAACATACAAACAAAAAAGTATATTTTTGGACACATTCGCTGACATTTTTAAAGATGAGCAGCTCCTAGTGTTTTCTTTTCCGTGGAAACTAGGTTCAATTGTCTCTTTAGGTGTTACAGGTTGTCGAGCCCTGGTACTGACACCTACATATGCCTACCTACACCTACCTACCTACTTACTGACACCTACATTAGCCTACCTACATCTACTTACCTACTTACTAGTTGACCTACGTATGCCTATCTACACTACCTATGTACCTACTTACACCTACCTGCCTACTTACCAGTTGATCTACATATGCCTATCTATTCCTACCTACCTACTTACCGGTTGACCTACATATGCCTACCTACACCTACCTACCTACTTACCAGTTGACCTACGTATTCCTACCTACACCTGCCTACTTACCGGTTGACGTACATATGCCTATCTACACCTACCTACCTACCTACTTACTGACATCTACATATGCCTACCTACACCTACCTACCTACTTACTGGTTGACCTACATATGCCTATCTACACTACCTATGTACCTACTTACATCTGCCTACCTACTTACCAGTTGATCTACATATGCCTACCTACACCTACCTACCTACTTACTAGTTGACCTACGTATGCCTATCTATACCTCCCTACCTACTTACCAGTTGACCTCCGTATGCCTACCTACACCTACCTACCTACTTACCAGTTGACCTATGTTTGCCTACCTACACCTACCTACCTACTTGCACCTACCTACCTACCTACCTTTCTAGCTAGCTATCTAAAAATTGTATGAAAATCAAATAAGAGTAAACAAATGCTCTGACATAACATGTGTTGTTCGACACCATTGTTTTCTGCATTATTTCTGAATGTAAATGTCCCTTTTCATGCATGACTCAGCGTGTGAATCCTAAAACCTCTGTGTGAACTTGTTGAACTTTGAGTTATTTGCCACAGTCATATTCCAGTGAGCCTTTTGTTTATGGTTTAATGCGGTAAGCGATGGTTAATAAACATTCTAAGCTTTGCTGTTGTCTGCCTTCCCATGTGATAGCTTCCTTTATACGTCAGGTCACACATTTTTATTACGACACATTTCTGACGCGGTGTTGTTTGTAAAGTTATGCCGCTTCGTTTGATGGCATATTTGCTATGTCTCAAAGTGGCACTTTTATGGCTCTGACTGTCAATTCAGCGGTTTTGAAACCCTCTGTGAGATGATTACACCACTTTATTGACTATTAACTCTTTGGTTTCACAAGTTGAAATCAAATAAATCAATTTGCAGTTATATGACATACTGTATAATACTCTGATTTTGATTTTTTTTTTTTTTTTTTTAATTTTCTCTCAGTTTCCCATGAGTCCCAGGCCCTCCAGATGTGGTATGTGCTCCTCCCAGTTCATGTGGACGAGCCCTTATCAGATGGAGAAGTGACACACGTACCACATTGTACACAGTGTGTGAGCATGTTGTTCCCCAGTATCATGGCCTTCTTGGGTGGCACGCCCTCCTACATAACAGCCGGCCATACTTGCCTCCAACAGAGTCAGTGGGCAGATGAGCAAAACAAATGGGTCAGTCCTTCTAGACAAAACAGTTGATGCACAATGTTAGTGCACGACTGCAACTAGTTTAGACACGTGCTTTCCAATCATGTGCTTTCAAGTCCCACCGATTCACAGGTTGTTATTTCACCAAAATATGATTGATGTTTTATTTTGTTCGTGATTTATCCTAGAAACAGGTGGAGGTATCATAATGATTTATTTTTATTTATTATTTTTCATGTACATAGCAGATGAGATCAAGATAAAATTCTTAGACACTTGCGGTTGCATGGATTGCAATTACATTCATTCAATCATCGCTTTGTGGTTTAACATTTAATGATCAGAAAAGATCCGGCACCACAGAAACTCACACGACACATTATTTCTCTGTGAGTCAAAATGTAACCTGACTGTTGATGGATTTTTTTTTTGCACACTACACTATTAAAAGTGTCACATGTACTGAGATGAATAGATATAGAATAGATAGGCAGGCAGATAGATAGGTAAGTAGGTAGGTAGATATGGTAGACTGGATGAATGGATGGATGGATGGATGGATGGATGGATGGATGGATGGATGGATGGATGGATGGATGGATGGATGGATGGATGGATGGATGGATGGATGGATGGATGGATGGATGGATGGATGGATGGATGGATAGATAGATAGATAGATAGATAGATAGATAGATAGATAGATAGATAGATAGATAGATAGATAGATAGATAGATAGATAGATAGATAGATAGATAGATAGATAGATAGATAGATAGATAGATAGATAGATAGATAGATAGATAGATAGATAGATAGATAGATAGATAGATAGATAGATAGATGGGTGGGTGGGTGGGTGGGTGGGTGGGTGGGTGGGTGGGTGGGTGGGTGGGTGGGTGGGTGGGTGGGTGGGTGGGTGGGTAGGTAGGTAGGTAGGTAGGTAGGTAGGTAGGTAGCAGTGTGATGTCATCAATTCGCATAAACTACTTTTTCACATCACTTGTGTTTTGCTAATATTATTTCACCGTTATTCTGGAATGACATCAGTATAAAAAATGGTGGATCCTTTGGTCCTACACCTAGTAACAGAGCTGTGATAACGGTTTAATCATTAATCTGGAATGATATGTAAGAGGAAAACCTCTTGTTCTGCAATCAAGGGGTTCCATTGGGGGCATTTAGAAACAAATATGGACTCTATCCAGTAAATAAACATATTTATATGGACAGAAAGATGTCAAACTGGGGAGTTGCTGAGATCCACATGTGGTTGTCACTTCGGCTGGAGGTTGTTTTCCATCCTAATATCTGTGGAAGAGTGGCTACCCAATCTGATTTGTACTGTGTGATTTGTATTACGGTTGGTCATCATGTGTGTTAAACTACAGCAGGTTTGTTTGGACAAACCTGGCAGACCTTTATTAACAACATTTAAAAGCCACAGTCTAACTGTAACACACTTATTTAGACAAAATCAAGGGATCACGTCTTATAAGGAACTGAAATAGTGCTTTTGTATCTGTATGTCTAGTTGTTTCTCTGTCCGCAATGTCTTAACTATATCACTGATAATAATAGTAAAAAAAAAAAAAAAAAATCATGGAGAAAAAGTGTGTTTTAATAGAGATAGGTTGGTTGGTATTTGGTTGATAACACTAAAATACAGGGTGTCTCCCCCCAAAAAATGTACATTATTTCATCACTTAATAATTTGTTTAATATTTGTTTGTTCTTTTTTTTCCTCCAAAAGTTTTTTTTTTAATTCTTCTGCTTACAGGAATAGATAATTTACTGCAACAAATAAGTTATTGTGTGTACTGAAGTACGTCCAAACTCAGTCAAATGTGAATATGTAATAGGAATTTATTAGAAAATTTTTTAAACAAGTACCAACAAGAAAGCAGATTTGGACGTGGTATCGTTTCAGAAGAGCTGGTAAACCACATTTGGGAAACATTTAATTTAATTGGCTTCGACATTGAACATTTGTAAAAACTTTGGACGATTATAAAATTGATGTGTCCCAGAATTTTGAGGACGATCCTTCAAACAGTGAATGTTCAGGGTGATAGTCTTTAACAATGTTTGAAGCTTGGTTCAAAAGTCAACACCTTGCTATGGACGGAAATAAGTTATTTATATTTCACTAAGAAGTTTCTTTCTTTCTTTCTTTCTTTCTTTCTTTCTTTCTTTCTTTCTTTCTTTCTTTCATTCTTTCATTCTTTCCTTCCTTCCTTCCCTCCCTCCCTCCCTCCTTCCTTCCTTCCTTCCTTCCTTCCTTCCTTCCTTCCCTCCCTCCCTCCTTCCTTCCGTCCTTCCTTCCTTCCGTCCTTCCTTCCTTCCCTCCCTGCCTCCTTCCTTCCTTCCCTCCTTCCTTCCTTCCTTCCTTCCTTCCTTCCTTCCTTCCTTCCTTCCTTCCTTCCTTCCTTCCTTCCTTCCTTCCTTCCTTCCTTCCTTCCTTCCTTCCCTCCCTCCCTCCTTCCTTCCTTCCCTCCCTCCCTCCCTCCCTCCTTCCTTCCCTCCCTCCCTCCTTCCTTCCTTCCGTCCTTCCTTCCTTCCTTCCCTCCCTCCCTCCTTCCTTCCTTCCGTCCTTCCTTCCTTCCCTCCCTGCCTCCTTCCTTCCTTCCTTCCTTCCTTCCCTCCTTCCTTCCTTCCTTCCTTCCTTTATCTCTTTCTTTATCTATCTCTTATTTTACATGTGATGACGTATTTAAATGAGAAATGAGGAAAATTACACTTGGGTAAGTTTTCTATATTTGCAGTGTAAGTGAGAATATTCTAATATGATTAATTAATTTAATATCAGATGTGTAGCGGTCCATCCAGTTGCCCTCATGACCTTTGTATGCACATACAGTAGCTGTATGTCAGGGTTAATGAAGGAAAAACAAGAGTTTGTGCTGGTGTTTTCCCTCTGGCGTACCACCTTGTAGAACTTCTTTCATTTCTAAATGAGCATAATTGAAAGGTTGGTTGTTTGGTGTGTCATTATAGCACTATAACTTCATGCTTGTACATCTATCTCTAAATAAACAGAGTTCTAATTTTCTAGCATGAACATATCCTCCCTGCACTAATATGACTGGAATGTCAACAGCCATTTTTGGATATTGTCTCCTCATGTTCCTTCACGTGTTTGCTCTGGCCTCCACTGTGTTTGAAGCTCTCCTTTAAATCCTTCCTATCCCTGTGCCAATATAGACTTATTAACACATTTTCAGTAGCACTCCTTAAAAACAGTCCATATCCGACAGCAACAGGGGTTTAACTTGACAAATACTATCAAAGAATTGTCTCCTTTATTTGCAGAAGAGAAAAACTGTTTTGGAAACAGGTTGCAAGAGCTCAGCAAAAAGTGCATAAAGGATAGAAAAGAAGATAAAAAGACAATTAAAAATTATATATATATAAAAAAAAAGGCATGAAAAGTTTAAGAAAAAAGTCTATGGACGTCTTCTCTTCCATATCATCTCCTCTTTCATTTTTCAGTGTGTGTGTGTGTGTGTGTGTGTGTGTGTGTGTCCGCTATAACTCAATGAATACTTGAGATCTTCAGATATCACCATGAAATTACATGATCATATACATATAGCTAATGTGCATCAGATGCAATGATCCATTTGAGTAAAGGTCAAAGGTCAAGGTCACATTATGGGCTCTAATTCAAGAACGGGTTGTTATAGAAACTTGAGATTGGTACAAAATAGGGGCAAGATTATGCATTCTCTGAATACTTGTTCAGTCTTATATCATTGTAGTTTCTTAACCCATAAAAACACAAAACCATCCACTAAAAACATCTACGGATCTAACATGTTTAAGAACTGCTGATCCATTCATACTATCAATACAAGTAAATACTGTAATAGGTGTAAAATACAGTTTGTCATCTTTTCATGGACATTCAGAGACTTCGTAGTTACCATGGAAACACCATAATCTTCTACAAAACCAGTAAAACTCATGGAGTTGGATCAATGACAGTGGATGGAAACACTGTGTATATGTTCAGTTATCCAGTTTTGGATATAATAATCCTCATTATCAATACATTAAGAAGAAAATATAAGCTTGTTTTTAACATATCTTCATTAAATAATATTTTATTTTCATTGACAGTAATAGTTTTCTTTTCATTGCTTCTTAATATTATAATCTGTTCAAGTCATTTTAACGCTGACATTTTTTTGCAGGAATATTAAAATGTAAAGACGTGTTTAAAATGTGATTTACAAATGAAGCTTATTATTCATTAATACGGACAAGATGCACAGAAACTGCATTAGTTTGACTAGTTTCATCCCAGAAAGTTAAAAGTACAAGATCATTTATTAACACAACTGGATGGACGGACGGGCGGGCGGGCGGTTGGGTGGGTTTTAAAAAGGGACAGTTCTTTCGGCTAATTTCCATCTGGATTAAATAATTGAAAACATAGAAAGAAAACTTTAAATATTCTGGTAGTTTTTCTACCTGAACTCAACACAAACTGGGTTAAAAAAAAAAAACAAAAACCTTGGTTTTGCAACTCAATCACCAACTGAAATATACAAAACCTGGAATGTGGTTGACTTTTAATCCTGGTATAAAACTCTGGAACCAGCCTTGGATGAGTTCAGGTTAATACAACAGTCATGGAACAAAAAAAAACATGTGTATTCCTTTCCTTGGTTCCATCAGTTTCAGGTTCATTTTAATACCTGGTACAAATAAAAGTATATTTGATTGGACAAATATATAATTAGGACAAAAAAAAATCTCATAGTAGTTTAATTTCAGACATAATATCTATTTATTTTTCATGTTTTCTTGATAAAAACCAAAATCACTTGAGTTCTTACATTAATATCTATGTCATTGATGTATTTACTCAATTGCCATTAGTTTCTGTAAACAAAAGTATTTATCTTTAGTTTTTCCTGCTCAAAAGAAATGAATGAATGAATGAATGAATACTGCTTGAAATATGTTGGCAGAGATGTATAGATGGCAATGTGTTATTTTTTGACCCTACCTGAATACACTAGTAAAGTGATTCCCAAATAATAACTAATGAAATGTTTCCACATGTGTGTTACCGATAAAGAAAACTCAAGTATTAAATGCTGGTTGGATCAAGTTTCCAATATAAGTCTGGGGTCAAAATGTGAAATTCTTAGAATAAACAAGACAATAGATTTTAGTCCAAAGGAATATTGGTGTCAGATCTACTTCCAAACACTGTCTGCACATTATGATCCATTCATTTTACAGGTTCTTTCTAGTGGAATATTTACTAATCCATTATATACATGTACATAAACCAGCATATATGTGGAATAATACACCATTATATATATTAAAAACATGAACTAACCAACACTAAAGTCATTTTTTTTTATGATTCATCTTATTAACTCTCTTTAAAAAGGGTTAGCTATATAATTTATTTAATATATATATATATATATATATATATATATATATATATATATATATATATATATATATATATATATATATATATATATATATTTGAAAACTAGACATTTCAAGGTTTTTAATGGTGTCACTTATACATTTGAAAAACAAAAACTCACAGAGGTACAGATGTGTTTTGTGTCAACTTGGTTCAAATTACCCGCCGGCGGGCAATGAGGCTCCATAGTGTAAGATTTATCACAAGATTCAAGATTCAAGATGTTTATTGTCACAAGGATGTACAAGTACATGCACTGTGAAAAACTTATGTTGGGGGGGTGCTCCATAAAACACAGAATAAAAACAGTTCATAAATAACACATAATGAAAACAATTCATAGATAACAGTTCTAACTTTTTTAAAACATTAAAAACAGTTTTTAAAGACCAAGGTCAGCACACAATTAGTCACACCATAGAAATAAATAAATCTATTCATTTCATAGACTTATTTAAAAATCACATTTAATGTATGAAGCAGATACTTGCAATAAAAAATGTAGACCAATGTAATTAACTGATGCTAATTCAACAGTGCATGAAATTAAAATAGACAAAACCTGTAACATAATAATCCAGATTTATTACCTTTGCTAAAGAGGTTATGTTTTTGACAGTGTTCGTTGATTGATCGGTTTGTGTACAAGATAAGTCAAAAAATGATGGACAGATTTTGATGAAATTTTCAGCGTAGGTTGGTAATGGGGAGATCTGGATATGATTAGATTTGGTGGTTAGCATCAGTTAATTAGCATCAGTTAATTAGCATCAGTGGTGTTTACCTTGGCGGAGGCCTGCACTGTCAGATTGTTTTTCTAGTAAAGTATGTGATATGTTAATGAATAAAATAATAATAATAATAATAATAATAATAATAATAATAATAATAATAATAATAATAATAATAATAATAATAATAATAATAATAATAATAATAATAATAATAATAATAATAATAATAGCTCTACCTCAGATAACGCCACGTGACTCTGAAGTAAAACAAAAAAATAATAAACACAAATGCCAGTATTTCGTTGTGGCCAGTGCACCACGGTCTGATTGACTTATAACTCTTCCAGTTCCTACTCATCACAATCTTTCCAAATATTTACTCATGTGTCACCTCAGGCACTTACTGGAAGAAGGGAGGGGGAAAAACCAAAAGTGGCAAATTACAAAGCAGCCACATGCCTTCTCTGTGTTGCCGTGGGTTAGGAAGGGTGGAGTGTGTGTGTGTGTGTGTGTGTGTGTGTGTGTGTGTGTGTGTGTGTGGGCATGCCTTGATGTCGACTGAGAAAATGTCTGAACTGACACACAGAGCAATTTGTGGCGGGTTTGTAGAGAGAGAGAGAGAGAGAGATTTTTTTTAATTTTCAAAAAACCTTTATTACAAAACTCTAAAAGTCATACAAAATCACTATGTTATTCTTGGCAGTGATCAACAATGTTTTAAACAAACAAATACATAAAATTTAACACTCACATTAAGCCAGTGCTTCTCAAATCCGGTCCTCATGGCCCAGTGTCCTGCATATCTCCCTTTTTCCTTTTTTAATTTTTAAATAAAAACTAATTAAAAATGTAAAATTAAGTAATTAAAAAAAGAAGAATTAAAACATGTAAATGAAATAAAAAAATAAAATCATTTTAAAAAGTTTTAAAAAATGTAAATTAAAAATAGTTAAATAATTTCATAAATTAAATTAAAATATATTTTTTTTTAAAAATTGTCCCTCTTTTTTAAATAAAAAATTCAAAAGATATATTTTTTTGAAAACTTCAAAACACTTAAATTAACAAAAATGTTCAAATAAAACACATTTTAAGAAGTTTTAAATATAAAAAAAGAATTACTTTTAATAAAAAAAAAAAAAAAACAAGACAAAAAAAAAATATCTCCCTCTTCCATCACACCTGGACGCCATTACATCATGATTAGGCTTCTGAAGACCTGATCAATAATTGAACTAGGTGTGATAGAAGATGGAAATAACTAAAACATGCAGGACAGTGGGCCACGAGGACCGGATTTGTGAACTAACTGCATTAAGCCAACACATATTAAACAGGTGCAAAATTTATAATAGGTTGATAAATTGCACTTTATTCTCAGTCATTTTGCACAATGCATTTTTTTGACATCAGATGCTCCTGAAGGTTTCAAGATCATTCATTCCTTTATAAAAATGAAAGTTAATGAAAATTCTTGACTTTACCAAAGGTACAAAATCCCTTAAAACCTGAGTTATTGTCCACTGTGTTTCTCCTGCTCACATATATAGACATTTTAGCCCAAAGTTTGGTACTTATACCTTCTCTTCTGTGAGTACTGTTGATAGTACTGGGAGTTTTCAGTATTTACTTCTTCTGAAGCCTCAACCACGGTTTAATTTCTATCATCTGCTTTTATTAGGAGAGAGAGAGAGAGAGAGAGAGAGAGAGAGAGAGAGAGAGAGAGAGAGAGAGAGAGAGAGAGAGGAAAAATGACACAGCAGCCACATATGGGTAAAATTATTGTCATTGTGATTCTGTCAACATGTATGATACAAATAAATAACAAAAAATATCCATGCAATATTCGCCAACGCAGTGTGAAGTCTGGGGGTCAGTCATGAGGGTCATAATGTTAAATATACTAGTTCTAATCATCAGAATAAAATACAAAAGTAGTTTTTCATCATAACTTGTGATGTGACAGTGAGAAATACTTATGTTTAGTTTGAATCTGACGTTTTGTTATGTTTTTGTGGGAGGGAGGGAAAGATGGATGGATGGAGGGAGGGTGGGAGGGAGGGAGGGGAGGAAGGAATGATGGATGGATGGGCAGATGGATGGATGGATGGATGGATGGATGGATGGATGGATGGATGGATGGATGGATGGATGGATGGATGGATGGATGGATGGACGGATGAATGGATGGATGGATGGATGGATGGATGGATGGATGGATGGATGGATGGATGGATGGATGGATGGATGGATGGATGGATGGATGAATGGATGGGCAGATGGATGGATGGATGGATGGATGGATGGATGGATGGATGGATGGACGGATGAATGGATGGACAGACGGATGGCTGGATGGATGGACGGACAGACGGATGGATGGATGGATGGACGGACGGACGGATGGATGGATGGATGGATGGATGGATGGATGGATGGATGGATGGATGGATGGATGGATGGATGGATGGATGGATGGATGGATGGATGGACGGACAGACGGATGGATGGATGGATGGACGGACAGACGGATGGATGGATGGATGGACGGACAGACGGATGGATGTATGGACAGACGGACAGGTGGATTAACACCAAATGTGTGCAGTTTTGACCTACAGTGTTTCATGCTCATCACAGAAACATGAACATTTTCAACATTAACACATTTATTCAAATTGACAGGAATCAGAAAAACCCTGGAAGGCGTCACTGTGACTCGAAGGCGTTGCTTTTTCTTTGTTTGTTTGTTTTTTTTTACCAATAAACTTCTGTGTGTGAAATCCTACTGTCGGTGACCTTTGACCCTGAAAGGCTTCACATCCACATTCTCCATGTCTTCTTTCATTTCAGTTGACCAAAAAAATTAAACACACACATAGCCCTTGTTTGTCGCAGAACCGTTCTAATCAGATGCGATCATCAGAACACAACGTTCACTTCATTAATTCATCGCTTCACAAACAAAACAAAAAAATCTATAAATCACACATTTTTTGAAACGGATCAGAATAACAGTGGTTATTGACGGCCTCCAACAGTGACGATAGTGTCCCGTTACTCATTAGGTCTTTACACATTAAGTAATTAATCACACTCTGTCATATCAGTTCATTGTATATATACTGTAAGCTTTATTTTCAGATGTGTTGTATGTGTCTGGTGGAGATGTTCATTATCATTTTTTGTAGTGTATTAACCAGCTGCTGTGGTGTGAGTATAACTCACTGCACCCCACAGACCTGTCACACAACAATGAACAGTTCACCAACCCTCCACTGACCCATTATTCATACACATGTTTAGGTAAATTATCATCATCATCACCTTTCAGTTATGATCCACACTGTAAAAAAAAACTGAAAAAAAAAAGTTGAGTTGTCAGAATAGCAATAAAAATAATAGTAAAATAAACACATCAAACTGTAAACATATTTACACACTGCAAAAAAATCTATTTTTTTTTTGGTGTATTTTTCCTCATTTCTATTCAAAATATTTCATCACATTCAAAATTAGATAGAATCACCTAAAGAGGAAGTTTTCAGTGAGATATAAAGATTTTTTTTTAGACAATAGATCTGGAAAATCTTATTTCAAGAAATATTATCAATATAATTTTCACTCATTCCGTTGGCAGATTTTTAATTTTATTAATTCACCTTTTTTCTCCTTTGTTCAAGAAAAAAAAATCTGCCTATACAAGTAAAAATTAGTAAAAAAAAATAAAATAAATAAACAAATTAAAAAAAAAAAAAAAAAAAAAAAATATATATATATATATATATATATATATATATATATATATATATATATATATATATATATATATATACACCTCACTAAAAAGTTACTATTTAGGTGATAATATATATTTTTTGTGTAATACGATATTTTGATTATAAATGAGAAAAATACACTTGGTAAGATTTTGAATTTTTTAAGTTTTTCCAGTGCAGAGTAACATGTAGATTTAACATTTTAAACATATAGTTAATGTACTTAACAATTGTCATTTTTACAGGACGAGTATTTGAACAGAACCAGATTTGTTTGTAGAAATGACGTATTTCTGTTGTTTTGAGAAAATAAAATTGTAAATCAAAAGAACACAATGAACACAATTCTTATTTTATAGTATTATTTTCTCAAAACAACAGAAATACATAATTTCTACAAATTATTAAAACTATGTGTTTAAAAAGTTAAATCTGCATGTTACTCTGCACTGGAAAAAAAAAGAGACAAAATTTTACGAAGTGTATTTTTGTCATTTATAATTAAAATATTTTATTACATTAAAAAAAAAATTACCCGAAGTTGACCTTTTCAGTGAGATATATGAACTTATTTTTAGTCAATATATAATTTTCACTCTTCACAATGTATTTATTTATTTTTCTTGAATAAGGGGGGGGGGGGGGGGGTTGAATTAAGAAAAAAAAAAATCTGCCAATTATCTTGAAATAAAAAATCTCCTCAAATAAACATCTTTGTGTTGTATTTTCACTTACAGTTTATTTTAAAATATATATTTTTATTGCAATTTTACACCTTTGTTCTTTTAATTATTTATTGTTTGATTTTATTATTATAGTGTCATAGGTTTTATATTATAACGTACAGGTTTTATAGAGTTTTATTCCTATTGTTGCACTGGAGCTGCACCCTAAATTTCATTCTTTTAATGTACAATGACAATAAAGCATTCAACTCAGTTAATTCTACAGTCATTTTTTACAGTGTACAAGTCAAATCAAGAAGCAAATATCCACTTGTGACAAACAGTCTCTCCTCATATTCCTTTTATCTGATAACATAAAGAGTCAACACATGTATCAAGTGTTTGCCCCAGACTTTATTGTTAGTCATATTTAGTAGGTTGCGTAACCTTGGCCCCCAAGCCCTGCTTTGTTTAATCAATTTCCATATTTTTGCATGATTTGCATAATATTTGCATTGTGACCCGTACTTGGCCTGCAGAGCGTGGTGTAACTGTACAGGGGGAAGCCCACTGGCTGTTAGTGATTACACAACCAGGAAGCAACAACAGCAGCTGGCCAGGAGCCTCCAGCCTCAGGAAGGTATAACGAACAGCACCAGAGAAGTGTTGCACCAGCAGCTGAATGACCCGCAACAGCTGAATTCACAGACAGTGGATTGTGCAAAAACTCCACCGATAGTCTGCACACAACGCCTTTTGTGTTCTTTTAACCAACTTGTTCAAGCAGAACAAGTCATCAAACAGAAAGGAGTGACGTCAGTTTGTAAAAATGCTACTGATTTGTGCTGTTGCATGTCAAATCAGGTTTTGTCTGAAGGATAAATTTAACCCTTAAAGACCCAAACGGCCAAAACCATCCACTGTTCTAAACTGTTTAGTACTTGTTGATCTGCTAATACTATCAATGTATGCAAATAATTGGTGTAAAATACCTTTTCATGGTCATCAGATATGACATATTTGGACATTCAGAATCTCAATAATCATTGTTATTATTGATATTATTGCTAACTTTAAAAATAAATAAAGTGAACAATAGGAAGTGGCAGAAACATCCTGATATTTCTTAAGTAAAATATGTTAAATATTAACAATACTATGCCTCAGTTTAACCAAAAAAACTCAAACAGCCACAATTAACCAAAAACCATTTACTGATCTAAACTCCTTAATACGCGTTGATCTAGTAATCCATGAAAATATATGTAAATAATTGATGTAAAATGCCTTTTCATGGTCATCAAATGTGACACATTTGGACTTTCAGAAGCTTAATAATCATTTGCTATATTTACATGATGTTTTTTAATTCAGGATTATTTATCCAGAATGAAATCATTCAGAATTAAAGCTATTTCTTTCATGTTTACATGGACATGTTAACAGGTTTTCTTGGTAAACAGGTGTATTCTGCTCTAGTTAATTAGGTTTTAAGAGCCGGGGGTACGGAGGGTTCTGATTGGACAGAGCGGTCGCTTAACGTCTGGATGTCTACTGTAAGAAAACAATCACATCCACTTCCTGTTTTATGTTTGTTTCAACTACCAACATGTTAGACCAGATACTACATGTCATATTTACATTTATTTTTGTGATTATTATGGAGTAGCAGTTTGACTGAATCAACCATAGGAATTAAAATATTAATTAATATGGAGTATGTGCAGAAGGAGAGGAATAATGTTAAAAAGAAATTAACTGTTTACATGTCAGAAGAATTATCTAATTCAGAATTAAGATTGAAATGAACCAGTAACTGTATTTGGAATTAAGTTGAATTCGGAATAGTCATTTTCAACTGGAATTAGGTGTTTACACGGTCACCTTAAAGAGGAATTAACCTTTATTCTGAATTAAACAGGAGTAAAAACTCCCATGTACACAGAGCTATTGTGACTATTCATATTTTTGTTAGGTTTAAAAATGTTTAAAAATGAAGCGAACGATATGAACTAGCAGAAAAAAACACTGTGCCTCAGTTTAACCAAAAAACTCAAACAGCCACAATCAACCAAAACAATTTACTGATCAAAACTGTTTAATATCCATTAATTCTATCAATTAATGTAAATAATCTTTTCATGGTCATCAGATATGACCCATTTGGACATTCAGAGGTACTGTAGTTACCATGGAAACACTATCATCTTCTTCTTCACCAGTAAAACCAATGGAGTTGGATCAATGGCAGTGGGTGGAAACACTGGTTTCGTGATACATTTAGCTAAAATAAATAATAATAATAATAATAATGGTGGTGCAGTGGTTAGCACTCGTGCCTCACAGCAAGAAGGACCCTGGTTCGAATCCCACACCAGACCTTTCTGTGTGGAGTTTGCATGTCCTCCCCGTGTCCGCGTGGGTTTTCACCGGGCACTCCGGTTTCCTCCCACCATCCAAAGACATGCACTGATAGGTTAATTGGTTAATCTAAAATTGGCCATAGGTGTGAATGTGAGAGTGATTGTTTGTCTATATATGTTCAGCCCTGCGATGAACTGGAGACTCATACAGGTTGTACCCCGCCTTCACCCATTGTAGCTGGATTAGGCCCCCAGTGACCCCCACAACCCTAGTGAGGATAAAGCGGGTTCAGATAATGAATGAATGGATGAATAATAATAACAATAATGATAAAAAAATGTAATAAATAAGTTACATTTTCTTCAGTTTTCTCTTCTGAATTTTCACGTGCATCTACATATAATATAGGAAATTATATCTATAGAAAATATATGATTTACACTGAAAAGTACATATCATAAATGGTGATAAATCACTCCAGAAAGGCTAAATCAAGATAAAAATTCATTTGGAAAGTGCCACTGGGTCTTTATGAGTTAAACCCTTTTAGGGCAGGACTCACTTATCAACACCCAGTATTAGGTTTGTTTCACACTTTTTTATCTGGAAAAGCATATTTCAACAGTAAGTGCAAAGTGAATCAAATTAATTTTATATTGATTTCTCCAAAATAACAGCAGATCGTTTGTCCGGAGCCACTTTGCTGTTGTCACATTTCACACATCTCCGGTTCCCAGAGCAGATCAGTGTCTGCGGCTTTTCCACTGTATGTCAAAGAGATTGACATAGCACGTTAAGCATGTTATGTCAAGAAGAATGCGGTTCCTTCTGTAAAAGCTTTCAGGATATGACCAAATGGAGCCCGATTCCAAACTTTTGCAGCAACAGCACAGCATTAACCTGCTGACCCAAACTGCCAGCAGATAAAAACAAAGGAGACAATGCAGACATACATGGTGTAACATATGCATCTCCTCGTGTGCACAGTCTGATAAGATAGCATTCATTTCTCTCGCTCTATGCTTGTTCCGTCTGTGTGGGAAACTAAAAGGAATGTGCTATCGCTTCCCGTGGAGCATTCTCTCACCACCAAAGACAGGCGACGTGCTAGCTAGTTCATTCCTGCCCATACAGGCACATTAGAAGGCTCGGCCTACTAAACTTTAACTCTGGCATGTGGGAAAGGTTACATTTAAAAGCTGCTGGGGCAAACATAATGTCAGTCAAAACAGGTCCGGGACCATTTCGTATGACAAATGCAGGACAGATTTACTGGGCTGTTCTTTTTAAACAAAGACACTTTTAATACTATGATAAGACACTCCTCAAAGTTGGTTAAGCTCAGATTGCGTAGGTCACTGTCAGCGGTGGAATTCCTTTAAACGTGCGCCTTTGTTGTGTAACAGAAAGAGGTTTCGTCTGCACTAAACCACATTCACACGTTTGATGGAAACCTCAGCTAAACAAACTCTCATTATGTGTAAGGTGGCTTCAGGTGACGGAGAACATCAAGTACTCAAGTCCAGGTACTTTTAAAGGTGTCATTCTATGGTAATATTACTGTGTTCTCCATTGTTATTGAATACATTGCGTGTTTATTCTATTTTTTAAAAAAAAAACATCCAGCTGTTTTTTCACGGTAGAAAAATGACTTGAGGTCGAACAACAGTTTACCGGTACCTCCGCATATATATCCATGAAGCAGTGATGAGGCGTCTCTTGATTGGCTCAGAATGCATGAAGGAACACTCCCCCCTCCCCTCTCGATGTGTGTGCTTACCTTTATCAGAGTAACGTCCAGCTAGGTTTTGTGCCGTTTCTTGTTCTGAAAACATGCAGGGAAAAAAACAAGGCTTTATGTGAGTGGCGGATCTAGACGGCTATTTTTAGACGAGCCTATAACGGGGTGGGCGGGACATATGTGACCCGCCACCACGAAACCAGGCATAAGTCGCGCTGAGCCGTTCAGAGCTACAGCCAAATTTAGGCTGGA
The DNA here is from genome assembly GCA_020466265.1 of Siphamia tubifer. NCBI lineage: Eukaryota > Metazoa > Chordata > Actinopteri > Kurtiformes > Apogonidae > Siphamia > Siphamia tubifer. The sequence continues at coordinate 9,302,873 of CM035785.1, read as the reverse complement.
AGGCGATTTCTTATTTGTGTTTACATCTTATCAAAAAACGGTACCTTAACACCTCTATTTTCAGTTCTTGTGGTCATTACATTGAAATCCAATCAATAAAGGTGTTTATTGGGTCAATTATTTAAGCGGTGACAAAAGTTTAAGGATTGCTGAGCAAAGACAAAGACGACTTCCACCTCTTTTCGCCGAACAAACCGATCTCCGTTCCGTGAGTAAACATCCTAGTGTTCGGTACGAGGTAAAAGCCTATATTGAATGTTCTGTCCAATGGCGTAAGCCAAATGATTATAATACGTCGCACTTCTGTCCTATTATTATAATATATAAAACTTCTGTGACATGTCCATCAGAGTGTCCTTTAACATCTGTGAATAATTTTTGTCAATCGGATACAAATTATTATGCGTTGCTAAGGACTTCCTACCCCAAAACAGTCCAAAACTTTAACGGACAATATCTAAAAATATGCAAATTGCAAAATGTGTCCAAATGTGGATATTAAAATGACCATAACTTTGGTTCTACTTATGATAGAAACATAATTTTTTCACCATCTTAAACCTTAGTTTCCACTCTACCAAGCTACACACATAACTCAGTTTGGATTTCCAGACACTTATGCCTGGGTTCGTGGTGGTGGGTCACATATAACAACAACGTAATAGCATTTCCGGAATTGAAACAGAATTTTTTTTTTTTGAATAAACACAAATAATTAAATAGACATAGTTTATTTCCATTGACATTTACAAATAAATCACTATATTAAGGATATTGATCAACATTTCAGTTTGATGAGTCAATGAAAATCAGTCTAGAATCCTGTTTCTGAGCTTGTGATTGGGTGGGCACAGCTGTCAATCAGGTTGGGCCCTGCCCACCCAGGCCCGCCCATAGATCCGCCCCTGCTTTATTTCCACAGAGAGCACATGAACCAGTTTGATCCGCTATTTTTTTCAAGTTTATGCAGCAGCTACTGTGGCTCCGTCTTCTCTTGTAGATGCTAATGCTAATGCTACTTCAGATTCACTGCCAGGTACGGGTTTAACCCCACGTGGGTGACGCTAAAGTCCGTCTGACGTCAGGTGCTCCAGCTTTTTTTGGGTTCCTCATTCCTGTTGTTGTTTTCTGTGAATGCGGTATGCAGCTAGTGGAGGTGAAGCACCAGATTCCACCTTTAACATTTTAACATAAGAATTTTAGACAAATGCAAATGTTTTTTGTTTTGTTTATCTCATAAAGACTCAAATATTGACTGTTGAACTAAGTCATTTGTCGGTGAATATGCTAATTCTATCAATATACATGTAAAGAAAACCAAAAATTGGTGTAAAATACAGTTTATCATCTTTTTATGGTCATCAGATATGACCCATGTGGATGTTCAGTGGCTCTCTAGTTACCATGGAAACACAACATCAACTACAACATTGATTCACCAGTAAGACCCATGGACTTGGATCAATGACAGTGGATGGACACACTGGGTTATAATGTTAGAATAATGATAAGATTTGCTGAAAAAGTCGCTTTTTCTTTTTTTTCTCTCTCTCTCTTTCCATGAGCATCTAATATCAGAGGTTAAATATAGAATAAATGCATGATTTACAGTGAAATGTGGGGAAAAAAAATACTGAATAATGTTATATTTATAATGGATTTGCTGAAAAAGAAATTTTCTCTGTTTCGAATATAGTAACCCTTAACTTTAATCTTAAGGTTTTATGAACACCTACAGTCGCAGAAAAAAATATTAGACCATCAAAAGTCAGACACAATAGTTACGTACTCAAGTCCATGTGGATCATGTGACTAAAGCTGACAGAAAAGAAAACATGGTATAATGATATACGACAAGACATTAATGAAAGAACTGAAGTGATGTTAAATGTTAAGTGTATAGATATCAGCTGTGAAATTAAACCACTATGACCTATTTTTGTTATATTTGTTCAAACAAATGTACCTTTAGTTGTACCAGGTATTCAAATGAACAAGAAATTGAAGAAAACTTTGGGTGAGTGAATATGTTTTCTGCGACTGCACATGATCAGTAAAGAAAATTTTATGAATAAAAGTGATAAAGAGAGGATGAATAAAGAAAATATTCATTGTAGGATCTGCCGCAGAAGACATACTGGGTGTTTATGGGTTAATTATTTGACATTTCTTAAGCTTGTACCATTTAAATATTTGGAATATACAATAATAATTAAAAAAAATATATCATAAACTGATGGACATTCTGAGTGTCTTCAATTTACACTATTATTAATTAACTAACTCTTTTGAATGGTACATAAACGGTCGGGATGAGGTGCACCTGTCCCGTGGTGTGTTTGTGGGTTTGAGAATGGTCGCTAGTGGTTTTGTGTTACATGTTTGGCTTCTTGGCTGGCGTGTTTTTCCTATTACTGTTTTTGTTTAATTACCTACACTGTAGATTTTGCAGTGTTAATTTGGAGACAATGGGACCAAATACACTCTAGAAGAAGTTAAATAAACTCTCTAAGTGTTGATTTAACACTGCAAAATTTACTGTGTATCTGAATGTATCTTATATTTACCCTTTGGTAACTGATGTGTGTGTGTAGGCGTTTGTTTTTGTTTGTTATTTCTGTTTGGGAAGATTGTATATACATATTTTTTTGTTTTTGTGAAAAAAATACATTATTGAGAAAATGTCTGAAATATTTTTGCTTAATAAACAAAGTGTAAAAAGACATCCATCCAGAGACGAGGAAAGAAACATGTAAACTCCACACAGAAAAGCCTGTTTTTTTTTTTCATGTTAACATGAAGGAATTATAAATAAATTACTCCAAAGAGTGTTGAATTTTAACTATTTTGACTGTGAGCTTTGAGTGTGTGTACATAGAAAAATGCTATATCAATGTAATCTATTATTATTATGATTATTATGATTATGATTATGATTATGATTATTATTATTATTATTATTATTATTATTATTATTATTATTATTATTATTATTATTATTATTATTATTATTATTATTATTATTATTATTGTTATAAAATATGACTTGCACAGATTCTGCTTGAATGAAAAAAAAAAAAATTAGAAAAGTTAACCACAAACCACTTTTTTTTTTTTTTAACACTGAACAGTACCCTGTATCCTTATCAGTTTTTAAATGAACTCTGACAGAATCAGTTTACTTTAACACTAAATATATGACACTGACAGTGTAAAACCTCTGTGAACTCCAATTATTTTTCACTAACACTGAAGTTAGCTTGTTAAATAATTAAAATACTTTTACACTTAGATATTTAATGCACACTCCTAAAATAAAGGGTAAATGCTTTTTTTTTTTTTTTTTCCCCAGATGTGAAGCAGTGAAGCAGTTCAGAGTTTATAGAGTCATACTGACCTCAAAACGCTGTATCTAACTAAAGCAAATGAGCAAACCCGGTTCTCCACCCCCCCCCCCCCTTTATAATCTTACCTTTTATCCTCCAAACACATGACATCATGCTACATAGTTCTCATTCCACTGCTTGAAAATAGCCACATCTTAACAAGGTTATTGATCACAAGGAAGTTATTGTCTGTTCGACCCACTTGGTTCCGTTGCAGAGAAATATGAGTGCACGCTGCGATCATGCTGAACTAACTTGATTTTCAGCAATAAAATTAAAATCTTTTTTTTTTTTTTTTTTTTTTTTTTTTCCGATTCAGAAAACTTCCAGACTGTGTATGTATCTGTACAGTTGTCTGACCAGTCTGTCATACAGTAGACGTTTGGATTTTTGAGCTGTTTTAAGGAACAAAAATAGATTTAAAAATGTAAAAAGAGTTACATGGGTGATTGTCATGAAACATTAAGCTATTGTGGTAATGAGAAAGTGGATTGCAATGATGCGATGACTCAGCACAATGATGTTTACTGTAGCATTAGCTGTTATGACCTAGCTAAATAATGACCTTTGTCACATTCTGAAAATAATACCCTATTACCAAACAAATGTAAAATAATTTAAAAAAAATGATATATTCAGTATGAAATGCTGACTAATTTGGGTAATGTAAAGCAGTCTTGTTGTGGTCATGCAGTTATGAGACAAATCATAAAATGTTAGAGGAGCATAAAATAAATATAACTCACCTTGTAGCCATCTTGGATCTTCTGTTAGTACAGATGCATTGTGGGTAGTTTCAGTTCATATTCAAATTCTTATAGCTTTTCAATGTAGTTCTCAAATATATTGTGGTAATGAGAATAACGACTCATGTACATAAGCTTTTCTTGAAATATTATGAATATTCATAATTAAAATAACTAAAAAACAACATTTAATGAAACTTTTGACATATAACAATGTACTTGTAGTTGTATTTATTTATTTTTCTGTATTTATTGTTATGTTTTTTTCCTAAAAAAAGACCAGAAATTTAGGCCGGGCCACATTTCAGTAATGAGAATTTGCCCAGAAAATATATAAAAAGTGGAAAATAAAAAGAGAATGTTTTAAAATGACCTAGTGTGAACGAAAGAAAAAAAAAAATCTACAGTAAAATAATACTATATACAGGATTTATTTCATATTTAACCACTAAAACGTCAGGGCTGTTGATTTTGTTTTGTTTTAAATTTCATAAGAATCACACACATAAGAGATGGAGTAAAATAAATGTGGACAGATCACAGCCAGACACCAAAGAGACAGCAAATATGTACCACAGCAGTGTCTTCAGATGTCAACAGTGACAAAAAAACAAACATGGCGCCCAATCTACAGGCTCATATGACACAACTGCATGCACTGAAAAAGAAAAGTAAAAAGAAAACATTCCACTGTATGATACGGTTTTGAAAGGCTTACTTGTACTATCGTATTTTGTCATTTTTATTTCCCTTTACTGCCGTCATCACAAACACACATGAGGATATGGCTGCTCAATATTAGAAAAAAAAAATTCAATTTTATTTTTTTTTTTCTTTAACTTTGCGATATGAAAAAATCCTCAGGAGTAAAAAAAACAGATCAATGGTCGACACAGAACATATGCTGAAATAATTCCACTTTTCTTTCTGGCATCAATCCTTGGTTTTGGGTGATTGTCTTGGTGTCAGTTTAGGTTTGTATGAATGTGTATGTGACGATAAGTGAAGTGAATTTATCCAAGGAACTGGATTTTTCATATATTATGTTGATAGGAAGCTAAACTATCAACTGTTTTGTGGCAAAAACCTGAGATTAAATACGTTTGACTTCTTTTACCATTCCCTTTCAAATATGCAAATGAAGTCATATATTACCTCTTCCTGCTTTATGACATGTCTGACTCCCTAATGAAGGCTTTGGTGCCCAAACGCATTAGGGTTTTTATAGGATTTTATAGGTTTTTGTAACCAAACCATTTTAATAAAGGCTTTTTTTTCACTTATAAGTGGATTTTTTTTTCTTTTTTGTCTTGCCGTTTTCCCATCCAATAGAGCACCTTTAATTATTATTGATTATTTTGAGTCCAGGTAGCGCTCCTTAAGCAAACTTTTTTTATGAAGTCATATTTTGTTTTGTTTTCCATGTTCATATACATTCATTTTAAAACATTTTCAGCGATTTAACCATAAACCAATGGACATTCTGAGTGTCTTCAATTTTCACTACTATTAATTAATTAACTATTTTAAATGGTACATAGATGGTCAGGATGAGGTGCACTTGTCCTGTGGTGTGTTTGCTGGTTTGAGAATGGTCGCTAGTAGTTTCGTGTTGCATGTCCAGCTTTTTTTCTTTTTTTTTTCCATCTCCGATCGGGCTGTTTTTGGGCAGTATTGGCCGATTATGATCAGCAGCCATTTTATGTGTGCAACATTAATTTAATCAAATTTTATTAACTCAAGACTGTTTCTTAATTCAAGCAATAAAAAATAAAAAATAAAAAAATGTACTCCACAACATTATGACATATTGGAGGAGTAGATGGAGGGAGTATCCCAGCATGCATTGAGAGAAAAACTTTTTTCAACAAACCTTGCCAAGATAATTTTCACTTTATTTATATTTTTTATGATGATGATGATGATGATGATGATGATGATGATGATGATTATGATTATTATTATTATTATTATTATTATTAATAATAATTTTTTATTTTTTTTTGCTTAATTTGAGAAAAACAAACCTGCCAATGGAACAAGTGAAAATGATTTTGGTAAGATTTCTTGAAATAATATTTTCCAGATATAATGTGTTATATCTCATTGAAAATATACTCTTTATGATTATATCTGAGTTTTTATGTGATGAGATATTTGGCCTAGAAATGAGGAAAATTACACTTGGTAAGATTGTGATTTTTTTTCTCAGTCAAAAACAGATATATGAATATTTACACTGAGAATTTAGACAAATGTATGTTAAATAAAATGTGCTTTGAATGAGATCATGTCTGAAGTTGAACTGGGGCAGTGACGTTTATCAGCTGAACTTCATTCTCCATTTAATAAAGTAAAGGTTATTTCATATAGAGTGAATTGTTTAAGAAATGTCATTAAAACATAGTATCTGAAAAAGGAAAGGAAAGAAAACAGCCATTGTTTTAAAATAGTTTTAAAATAATACGGCTGCTTCTCAGACGTTCCACACCTGAACTTCATATAACAAACAAACATTAGTCACTACACAATTATGTGAGTATTTATATCACAACAATACTATTCACAGTGTGTGACACTAAAGTCCATCTGACGTCAGACGGACCGGCTTTTTCTGGGTCCCTCGTTCCTCTTGTTGTTTTCTGTGAATGTGGACATGATTGAAAAAATTTAAATGTAATACAGGATACAGGGGTAATATAATAATAATAATAATAATAATAATAATAATAATAATAATAATAATAATAATAATAATAATAATAATAATAATAATAATAATAATAATAATAATAATAATAATAATAATAATAATAATAATAATAATAACAATAACAACAATAACAATAACAATAACAATAACAATAATAATAATAACAACAACAACAACAACAACAACAATAACAATAACAATAATAATAATAATAATAATAATAATAATAATAATAATAATAATAATAATAACAATAATAATAACAATAATAATAATAATAATTATTATTATTATTATTATTATTATTATTATTATTATTATTATTATTATTATTATTTTAAAATAATAATTTTAAAACAATAAGATATTTACATTCATCTCCATTTTTATAGAATGACTTGAATCTCAGATGATGTCATGATAATAAATAAACAAATCATTGCGTTTGTGATTTATTGGAAAAACCGACACGACACACTTATGTTTTTTGTTTTTTTTATTCTGTAAATATCAGTAAAGTGTTGTGCATATGTCCAATGGAAAAGTGACAACAGTCAGGTATGTGTGGAAATCACCAAAAGCAGTCACTTGCCTGATACATGGTTAACTTTTCTCTGATCTGCTCTGTTAAATATCTCAAATATCACCAAACATTTCGATCCCCAAACAAACTTCCAATGCACACGTCGGAAAGAATTCCTTCACAATAGTATGTAAAGAAAAATTTATGAGCGGCAGACAAAGCGCTTGAAGCTAATCATGTTAGCGGAATAAAATGTATAGACAGTCTATGTTCAGATCAGCTGTAATTATCAGCAGTGTGTGTGTGTGTGTGTGTGTGTGTGTGTGTGTGTGTTAATAATAGGCTTGTAGAGAAGGGCTGGGTCTAGATGTCACTGTGGGGGGAGATGTTAGATTTATGTTTGGATATAGAATGGGTTAGTGGAGCTGCTCGGTCCTAAATCATGTGAGATTTCCGGTCTGTGGGACTTGTGCATTCATTTACTCACTCATAACACACACACACACACACACACACATAGGAATGTATCCCCTCTAACAATAAAGTGACTGTTTCTTCTTCATTGTTACACGTTTGCATCCATGTGTGGTTTTTATTGGAAAGTGAGTGGAATCTCTTAAAAACGTCTGGTGTCGAGTGTTAATGTGAAACACTGCAAGTGAAGAGTTAAAATAATAAATGAAAGTTCCTCAGCTGAGTATTTATACAAGTACGAAACAAAAGTATGAGAAGTGATTGAAATGTATATGTTTTATATGTTGGAATATGCATTGATCTCAAGGAATGTTGACTCCCCCTCTGTGGGGTTTAAAAAAAATGAGAACAAAATGCAGATAAATTAGAAAAAAATAAAAAATTCTATTTGTTACGGACTTTCCAATCTGCTCATTTGTTATTGTTGTTTTTTTGTACTGTTTTGGTTTTTTTTGTACATATGTATATCAGGGGTGTCAAACTCATTTTAGTTCAGGGGCCACATTCAGGCTCATATGGTATAAAACAGGCCGCACCAGTAAAATAATATAAATAATAGGATGAAAATGTACGTATAAATAATGTCAACTCCAAAGTTTTCTATTCTGGTTTTGAGCAAAAATAGTAACATTCCATAATGAAAATGTCTACGTCATCTACAAACTGTACTTGGACATTTTTTTTTTTATAAATTCCTAAGAAAAATAAGTGCAATATTAACAATATTGTGCTTTAGTTTATCATTTATACATGTACATCACAACTTAAAGGTAACACAAATACACACAACATTTAACAACATTCAGAATATTGGTAAATTTCCACATATATTTCAATTTATTCACTTTTTTGTAACAGGTCAGTCTAATTAGTTAATTTATTTCCTGTTTTTTTTTTAACACTAAAACAAAGAAGAAAATGTATGTTTTCATAATTTATTGTTTATTATGATTATGGCCTGATCCATTTTAGGCTGAATTGATGTAAATTAATTCTAACTTCCTTCATTATTAATATATTCTGTGTAATTTTTGCGTCTCACAAATTCATCCCAGGGGCCAGATTGGACCCATTGGTGGGCCGATTTTGGCCCCTGGGCCGCATGTTTGACACCTCTGATGTATATGTTTAGTACTTCAATTATTTATTATTGTTATTGTTATTATTTTTATTATTATCATCATTTTTGTACTATGCACTCTATTGCTATAAGATGAATTCAGGTTATTGGGGAAGTGAAGAAGGGGTAGGATTATTATTATTATTATTATTATTATTATTATTATTATTATTATTATTATTATTATTATTATTATTATTATTATTATTATTATTATTATTATTATTATTATTATTATTATTATTATTATTATTGTTACTAATATTATTATTATTATTATTATTATTATTATTATTATTATTATCATTATTATTATTGTTACTAATATTATTATTATTATTATTATTATTATTATTATTATTATTATTATTATTATTATTATTATTATTATTATTATTATTATTATTATTATTATTATTATTGTTACTAATATTATTATTATTATTATTATTATTATTATTATTATTATTATTATTATTATTATTATTATTATTCAAATATACACAACATTTTCAGTCGATAGATTTGAAGATATGATGAAAACAGGTGCTAAATTATTTCTTCATTTTGTTCACGTACAAGAGGGAAATAAAATTACAGAAAGATTTCAGGATATCTACTTTAATTACAGAGGAAATGTAAATATATTTAGCCATAGCTTTAAAAATACATTTTCACCATAGTTTTTAATCCTTTAAACTTCCACTCAATGTTGCCTAAATTTCTTAAGAAAATAAATTAAATGCTGTTCTTGAACCATTTTTATAACATACAATTGGTGTTTGCATGAATTATAAATAAAAATATTAAGATAAAAAACTGGGATATTGTTAAATGATGCAATAGATAAAACATTTTTGGATATTTATTGATGTTTTGATGTGTTTTGGACGACATATGGACAATTTTTTTTGGATGTTTTTGTTGGATTATGACTGCGTTTGTTGTAATATGGTTCCTCTGTGGATAATTATGAGACATAAAGGTTCAGATCAGCTGTTTGTATTTGGAACAAATGAGTGATTGTACCTGCTGTCGATATTATATCTGAAAGTGATTTAATATCAATCTCCGTTGTGGAGCTACATTAGGTCATGTGACATTTGGGACAGGTTTGGGTGGTTGGTAGTTAATATTTTGGCCTGTATGTGGACCCTTTGAAATTTAAAGGGTTAAAAATAAAATGTCACATAAATCAGGCCAAGAATGATTTATTAACGAATCCTTTTGTAAATCTTTTCAAAATACTGCTAAGTGTTGAACTACAAATGTTAAGCTGAGGTGTTATTCTACTGGAGTGTCATTTTAAATATTTACATATGTTATGTTAATGTATTTCTATAGGAAACATTTGCTCAAAAACTGAATAAATGCTGATTCCCTCAGTAATAATTAAGATAATACAGAATATTTGACGCTCATTAAAATGTATTTAATTTAAATATAATAACTTGGCGGACACCAAAATCTCAAAATTGACCTTTGCATCAAAAATGTATGTTTTTGCTTCTGTGTCTCACTTTAAATCCTTGATAAATATAAATCAGTCATTCAAT